>PVHP010022859.1:0-27954 GCA_004024765.1 Zapus hudsonius
AACTCAGCAGACAATGAATGATGAACAAGGGAACTATAACCACAGTCATTCAATCAACACAGGATAGGCCATTGAGACAGGAACCAAGGATTTCCGACACAAGGACCTCTAAGCCCGCAACATTAAAGCAGCCTTATTACTCACCCACCACGACTCAGGGAACTGAGCAGAAGAGGGGGCGGAAAGATTGTGAGAGCCATGGTGGGGGAGACTGTCCGGAGGCATGGCACCCATCAGTAACAACACACTTGGGCCAGGAAGACCGGGATATACAGGATCCCTTGCCACAAGGACTAATACAGACAAGCCCACGAAGGAGGATATACAACTGATCAGGGATGGGGAGGGGGGGAATTGGGGAATTCGGGATAACAACGCATGGTTTGCCCACTAAATAATGTAACTCATTATGGACAATAAATATTAAAAAAAGATAAAACATGGCAAAACTAATCTATAATCTTAGAAGTTAGGATAGTAGCTTCTAGAAAGTGTCAGAAGGGGCTTCCATTGCTAGTCCCACTGAGCGCTGTTAAACAAGTATGTGCACTAAAAATTAATGCAGATTTCTAAATACACAAATGTGGTACTTTCATTCAATAAAAATTTTATTTAAAGTCAAAAAAAAAAGTCGCTTGTGGAGGAATGGGTCTGTTAGGCTTACAGACTGGAGGGGAGACTTCATCCTGGTAGGGAAATGATGGCATGAGCAGAGGGGTGGACATCACCTCTGCCACAGCACTGCAAACAATGGCAGGAAGGTGTGCCAAACACTGGCAAGGGGAAGCTGGTTTATAATCCTCATAAACCCGTCCCCAGCAACACAGCTCCATCGAGGTTGTAAAATACAAACTGCTATCAGCTGAGGATGGATCAGTCAGAACACATTCATTTGTTTGTGAGGGATGCCTGGATCAAACCGTGACAAGAGGCCATTGAGAACCTCATGCATTGGAAGAGGAGGAAAAAGCAAGCAAACATGCCAGGAAATTAGATGACTCCACAGGAAGTTGTGTTCAGAGAAACCTCATAAAAAGTGAGTTTTACTAAAAGTACTATATTTTTCCAAAACCCTGCCAGTGATGTTTTTGCAAACAATTCTATAAAGAATGTTTCCTCGGTAAAGGCAAATATATTTACTTAAAAGCACTCTTGTGGATACTAGATTCACTCCCATATAATAATGAAAGAAGTAAATTTTGATCCTTAGTAGGTTATTTGAGTAACTCTATAACTTGTCAGAAAATTCACTGAAGTTACGCCCCTGTCATGTATGTGCATGTGTGTGTGTGCGTGTGTGTTTTATCTAATTTGTAGTGTCTAATACCTAATTTTTTCTTTAACTTTCTAATACTTATTTCAACCACAAAAATGGTTAAGAGAGAAAAAAAATCATTTGAAAAATAAGAGTTATTTGGTTCCATTAGAAAATAAAATTCATTTTAGTCAAGATTACAATGCAATTTTAGTGATATTTGAAAACATATTGGGAAAAATAGTAAAAGAATAAAATTTTAGACCAGAAAACTAATTAGGTTGTTTTTATTTTTTTTTCTTATTTATTATCCATAATGAGTTACATTATTTAGTGGGCAAACCATGCGTTGTTTTCCTAAGCCACTGAATTTTGGTGTTTTGTTACCACCGAGACAGATAACTGAAGCATTTATAAGTATGTTTTTCCTTTAATGGAGAGAAAATGTGAAAGGCTAAGAAGATGAGATGAAGCAAAGGAAAAAGAGGGAAGAAAGAAAATCTGAATTAAAAAAAAAAGGAAGGGCTTCTTCTATGGGTTTTGGCACTTTCCCAAGAAGAAGAAGAACACTTATTTGACAAACTGAATAAATTAGCATTCCAATACAGAAATGCCATCTTCATAAATTTTGGGGTTGTGAGTAATAGCTAAGAAAGAAAGAACTCTCTGAGAGCAGATTGGGGTGAATTTTGTCTTAACTACATGAACAATGAGATTTAACATTTACCACAATAATTAGCAGAGGTAACTTATCACATCTATCTAAGAACTGATTGGTAAAACTGAATGTCATGGTAATAATAGAAAGTGCAGTAACCCAATTGATGCAACATTAATCTTCAAGGGAGCCAAGAAATTTGAATTGGAAACATGAATTACATTCAGGCACTACCTGTACATACTCTTTTTTTTTGAGGTAGGGTCTCACTCTAGTCCAGGCTGACCTGGAATTCACTCTGCAGTCTCAATGTGGCCTTGAACTCTCAGCTATCCTCCTACCTCTGCCTCCCAGAGTGCTGGGATTAAAGGCATGCGCCACCACGCCCTGCTCTGTACAAACTCTTGTGTTACTGTTAGATTTAGTTCAATTGTACTCAGGAAAACATGGAATTATATAATTATAAAAATAGAAATTCATATGACCCTTTGGATCTTTCTTTTTTTAATATTTTATTTATTCATTTTCAAGCAGAGAGAGAGAGAGAGAGAGAGAGAGAGAGAGAGAGAGAGAGAGAGAGAGAGAGAGAGAGAACCAGGGCCACCACCTTGTGGGTCTGCCTTATGTGGTTCCTGGGGAATTGAACCCAGGGCCTTAGGCACTGGAGGTGAGTGCCTTAACCACTGAGCCATCTCTCTCAATCCCGACCCTTTGGATCTTTCTAAGGTAATTGGATATTTATTCTTCAAACATATAAAAATATGCTATGTGGCTTTAAAATACATTATATTTAAAGCACCGTGCTATGGCTAAACTAAAAGTAGAGAGAGAAATGCTGAGTTTGTAATCTATATGAAGATTCCAAACAAAAGATACATTTTAAAGGCATTTTTTTATCCTCAATATATATATATATATATATATATATATATATATATATATATATATATATATATATATATATATATAACAACTAATAAATATTTTTTCAGCAACCATAATGATGTTGTTTCTACTATTAGAGTTAATATTCTCTTTTAAAATAGTCACAACAGGAGATTGTATAATTGTTTTAATGGTGTTGACTGTAGTTACAAGACAATGTTTATAATTGCTTTGAGTAAACTAATTTAACCTTCTGTACCACTTGCCAATTACCTGGCATGGAAAGACTCCCAAGTGAAGGAGTCTATGTTATCTATACAGTGAGAATAGTAATTTAAAACCTTGCAAGAGGGCTGGAGAGATTGCTCAACAGTTAGAGTTCTTGCCTGTAGAACAGAAAGACAAGTTCAATTTCCCAGAATCCAAGCCAGGTGCACAAGGTGGCGCAACTAAAGTTTGTTTGAAGGGCCTGGAGGCCCTGCCCTGCCTGTTCTCCTTCTTCTCACCTCCTCCTCTTCTTTTTCTTCCTTCTCTCTATCTCTCTCTCTTCTCTCTCTCCTTGCAAATAATAACTAAATAAAAGATTAAAATGTTTTTAAAAACTTGCAAGTATCCTTCACCTACATCCAAAAGGTTCTGGAAGGGGGGCAACAGGAAATTGGGAATAACAACTCATGGTTGGCCCACTAAACAATGTAACTCATTATGAACAATAAAGAAAAAAAAAGAAGCTGGTTTGCCACAGAAGTAGGCTTTTCCCGTGTGCTTTTTATCTATAAGATGTAGTCATAATAACACTAGCTATATGGGACTTGCACCCATTAATGTCAAATCTGCCCAATAAAAAGTAAAAATTGTGGTGAATAAACCCTTTCTAAAATTAAGTCATCACTTAGATTCCATGGAGATGTAAATTGTAATCTTCCTTGGTTACCACAATACATCACTTTAATTTGCTTGGTCTATAGTTTATCACACTTGAAAGTGCTCTTTACATAGGTTAGGAATAGTGGATATAATTTACATTAGCTAAGGATGTCCAAATTTATGACATTGTGATGAGTTTGTCTTCTACAAAAATGTTGGCCTGCATTGACATCTATCCTGAGAAATCAATGGGCCACAGGTCAGAGAGACCTCTATTAAAAGATTTGTGACTAAATGAATTCATACTTTTTTTATACTTTTTTAAATTTAAAAAAAAACTATAAATTAGGAAAATATGTACTAAAATACATAATAGCAAAGATAAAATGTAAATTGATGAACTCTGATAAGGGTTTTTTTTTTTCTTGATTTGATGTAGTAACAGTGCTTAACACCAGGAACGGGTAAAGATAAACTGACAAAAAAATACAACTTATTTCATCACTGGTTCATCTGGTTTCCAGATATTTTATTAGATGTTGGCAAGCTACCAAAGGGAAACAAAACAATTAACTTCCTACAAAACAATCTAACATGTTTTATATCATCAGTGGGTATTATTTATTTATTTGTTTACTTACTTTACATGTAAGATATATTACATATAATTATGCCAAAAATACAATGCCATACAGTGCTGGATTGGGACTCCTAAGGCTTCCAACCATGTGGACTGAGCAGCTATCAGGTATATTTTTTTTAACTTGATATTCATTGCCCAAAATTAGATACATTGATTGAGAGAATATTATGCTTATATTACCATTTATTTCCCTCCACCCTGTCCCCAATACACTGGGTATCCTCCTCATGGGCACACTGGATCAATCCATGTGACAAGGCGTTATGGATAGCACAGGAGGCATCAATGTTGCCCCCCTTTATGTATTGTAGCTGAGTGGGGGGTGATGTCTCTTGGTAATCTCTACCACCATGGCTTTTACAATCTTTCCACCCCCTCTTCCGCTCAGTTCCCTGAGTCATGGAGGGTTAGTTTCAAGTCTGTTTTATTGTTGTTTCTTGACTCAAGCCTGCAAGACTGCTATTGTTGGATTGCTCTAAACTAATCCTAAAGATTTATTTTTCATACAATTTATTGTATTGTTTCTGTTCCTCTAGAGATCACAGACTAATACAGATATGTAGAGAGAAAAGTAGAATGAATGAGAAGACAGATATCTAACTAGCTACTTAAATCTACATTGTCCCAGTAATTATTCTCTAAAAGGGAAATTAACCAAAATCATTTGTCATAATAATTTTAATGGGAATATATAAAGATCATATTTCAATACTCAACTCTTAGAAAACAAACGAAAAGGACACATTTAGTAAAGATAAATATTTAGAATTAACATATGAATGCAATAGAGCTTTAATGTTAAATATTCTAGTTATCAAAACACTCTACAACTTCATATCTTCATGTGTAATGTGTACCTAATAAACTTTTCTCTAGAATGCAAAAATAGAATGCGTGCATTTCATTGTATTCTATACTGTATTTCAGAGCTAAGTCATAAACTGGCAGATAAGAAATGTTGTATAAACATTAGTGAATAAATAAATATAAACCAGTGAATCAGGCATCCCTGTGCACGCCTGCCACAGCGACCTTTAAATTGATATCTGTTTAGCAGTTTGCAGTATATCTACTACATACACATTCACTAAACATATCATCTATAATTCTTCCCATTTCCTAAAAAGCTTATCTTTTGAGGACTATATAAAAATTATCATGAAAGTTGCAAAGCTGGATGCCATATTGCTTGCTTTTATAAGATTTTATTTTTGATATTAAATTGATTGAGAGATATAACAGACTTCACATAAATTTATCCTTTCTATTAATACGAATATGAAATAAGGTTAAATAACAATAAGAATCAATACAATTTTTGACCAAAGTAGCTTGTACTTATTTTCATAAGCTTGCACAAAATATCTATGTGATATGTCTAGTGACAAACTAAAGAGAATGTATTTATCTCTATATAATCAGTAAAGAATTTAAAGCTATATTAATAAAAAGCATAAGTGAGCTTACTGTATGGAAATTTTATGATTATGATTCATTATTAATAAAGCTTATTGTATAAGTCGTCCCCCTCCCCTCCCACCCATTCATTCAACCCCTTTTACAGTCTTTCATTTCACCTGTCAGGTTTGCTTAGATTTTAAGCTTAACCTGGTTAGGAACCGAATATGAGGGAGTATATGCAGCATTTGACTCTGTTCTTGTGTGAGCTCACTAAGTAAGATCTGCTCCAAATCTGCCCACTTTTCTTTAAATTTCATTATGTCATTTTTTTTTCTTTCCGCTGAGTAAAATTCCATCGTGCAAATGTACCACAGCTTGGTTATGCATTCATCCAGGCATGAGCATTTGGATTGATTCCAATTCTTGTCTATTATGAACTGGTCGGCAATGAACATGGTTGAGCAAATGTCTCTATGTTTAGGTGTGACATCTTGAGGGTAGATGCCTAGAAGCAGTATCGCCTGCTAAGATGAGCAATGAATGGAATGGGAAGAAGCCGGACCCTATGAAAAATGGATCAGACTTGGAACTCCCTGTCCCAGTCATTGGTTCACAAAGAGTAGAAGAGTCATTCTGGGGGAGAATATCCAGGGACATCTCCCCTCTCAGCAACAACACACAAGGGGGGGGTGCAACCTGGCTGCCTCTTGTGCTATCCATAACCTCCTACCCCATGATATGATCCAGTATGCCCACCAAGGAGGATACCCAGTGGATTGGGGACAGGGAGGAGGGAATCAGGAATACCAGTGTGATATTTACTAATACAATGTTTCTAATTTTGGACAATAAAAATATCAATTAAAAAGCATAAGTGAAAACAAAATTAGTATGACCTTTAAATTCACTTGATATCATTATTGTTTAATATAAACTGTTTGCTTTTAAAATGCTACAATATGTAGGGATGTCTCCCTCATGAAGAATTATCTTGTCCAAACTATCAATAGTGCTGCTTGAGGCCTCTATAAATCAATGATATATGTGGTATATCTTCTATATTTTAACAGATTCTAATATCAATGGGAAAAGTATCCTGTATAATCAGCTTTCATCAACACAGATACATATTAAAAGAACAGTGGGATCAATGTTCACATGCAAAATCATCATAAGAATAAAATGTTAAAAGGGCTCATCTTAAATTTCCTTAAATTGGTTATTCTTTAAATTTAAACATCTCTTAGATTGCATCTAGCGTTTCAAACTTAATAATAAGACCATTTCATTTCAACCACACTCAAAATCTTCAATGCAGAAATAATTGATTTTCATCTTCATTTAGAAGCACAGAGCATAAGAAAATAATAAATATCTTGCCATAAAACCAACAAGTGCACAAGAAGTTATTCAAAACCATAATGAAAGTGAAGATAGAAGCTTAAAAAAGCATTAATAAAAGCTTTGATTTTTTAAAGGAACAGCTTTGATTTTATTGTCCATTTTGAAATTACAGGTACTGTTCTGAACATAGCTTATTTGCTTTGTGTATTGTTCTATGTATTGTTATTTTCCTTAAATACAGGTTATTGAATGATGATTCTTTCATACCAGTTGTTTATTCTTTACAGAGGTGACAAGAAACATTAAAAGAAGAGGCTCAAGCTCTTGATGGCAAAGAACCATTTTATATTAAGAAAGGCCTTCCTAAGATAAACAGAAGCATAGAAGTTCATGGAAAATCATATCTGTACTATTAACGCTCATCAGCTTATAAATTTGGATACATGTTTTGCATGTTCTATTATAGAGAGTTAACTGAAGTTAAATACAGTCTTTCTCAACAGTGTCACCCCATCCCTGTGATCTATCTGGATGCTTTAGATACTAAAACAGATTAGTTATACCTTAACATCTAGCTCTGCTTTAGTCTCATTTATTTGTTTGTGTGTTGTGTGTTTGTGTTATATGCACGTATATGTAGGCACATTCATATGTGTGTGAACTGGATAGCATGTGGAGGTTGGAGGTCAACATTGATTGTCATCTTCAACTATTCTCCACCTTAGTTTTTGAGGTAAGTCTCTCACTGTACCTCTAGCTAGACTAGCTAGCCTGGAACTCCCAGGGACCTCTGCCACTAAGTCCTCAGCACTGGTTTTGCAGGCACATTGCCACACCCAGCTTTGGTCTGGATATTCCAGATTTAAGTTTCAGTCTTCATAGTTGTGTGGTGTTTTACTTACTGAGCTATTCCCCAATGTCACAGGACCTGATTTCAAATACTTTTTCCCCTGCAAACTTTCTTTGACAGATTGCTATCCCTCCTGCAGTATTCAGACTTTAAGAAATTGTTTGATTACCTGACCCTGACCAACTTTTTAGGAAAAATGTAAAAATCTCTTAACAATAAGTTGGAACAAATAGTTAAATAAATAAGAAATATTAAATGGTAAAGGCAATTTCTGAAATTATAATTAATGGCATAATAAGAATTCATATGAACAAAACAGATTACCATAAGCTAACATAATGAAAGGAAATACATGAAAATTACATCCTTTGAGTTAAATTCAAGTTGTCTTAAAAAACATTTAGTTAAAACTACTTACACGGCCAAGATACATGAAAGAATTTTCAAACTAACAAAATTGTTATAGGGAGATGAAAATAAATGAGGCTGACAGAGAAGGTAGAAACGGGAAGGTGTCTTGCAGGACAGGTGAAGAACTGACAACTGGTATCAGAAGAAAGGATAGGGAAGATAGCAGAGAAAAGAACTGCGAAAGGATTTTCTAGTTAAATACAACCAACACCTCGTAAAATTAGTCTGTCGTGCTTGTATCACTGGAGAAAATTTAGATAAAAAAACTAGAGGTGCATTCAGTTTATCATATTTTAGCTTTCTAATTATTTTCATTCTTACAAGGTTTGTGGAGTAAATATTAATGACTATGAAATTGGAAAAATAGGGGGTGTGGTCAACCCACTCATGACCCCAGATTGTGTTTCCTATAGGTGGTCTCTGTTTACTCCAGCCATCGATGATCATTTTCCCCTGGCAGCCTGTGCAGTGCCTTCCAGCACTACATTAACTGCCTTCTGGGAGCTGGATATCGTTCTGATAAGGATCTCTGGATGCTGGTCGATGGGATTCTGTGGTTTCTTCAGCAACAGGGTTTTACCTCAGGCCTAGGGAGGGGCACCCAAGAGCTTTGACAGAATTCTGTCTTGTTGTTGAAATCTCATGAGTCGCTTTGGTCAACAGCTCAATGAGGGAAGGAACCATTTGTTGGAACCAGGGGTTGTCAGGCTGATCTAAATTATTCAGAGACTTAGACTCTCTCCGCTATCACTCATGGCCCCTCTTGCCAGATGATGCTCACTACTTACTCAATAGGTTACAATGAGCTCGTGAGGATTATGTTTTTGAACCTAAAATGGTTTACCCTCAAGCTTAAGCCGTTCCCCTCCCCCCATCCCTTACCCCTCATTCATAACCTTTCACTTCTTACTACTAGACAAGATGCACTAAGGGAGCAATTGACGGGGAGGCTACTAGAAATAGACTCTAGGTAAACCAGAAATGTGTATGTTTGTTAACCTATATGGATCACACTCTCCAAAGGAAATTGTGCTTGTATTTTTCAGGATGCAGCGAGAGAGCTGGGGCCCATCTAACCCTACCAACCAACCATAGGCCGATACCTGAGATTCTGGCAAGAGAGGAGCCACCACAGTCATACCATGGAGGATCCATATGGAACCCCGCAGAGAATGACGGGAGGAACAAGGGACCCACAGCCACAGACATACAACCTACACAGGATAAGCCAGTGAGACAGAAACCAACGATCTTCGACACAAAGACCCCTAAACTCACAATCTTAAAGCAACCTTAATACCACGACTCAGGGAACTATGCGGAAGATGGGGCAGAAAGATTGTGAGAGCCATGGTGGGGGAGACTATCCAGAGGTATGGCACCCTACAGCAACAACACACTGGAGACAGGAGGTCGGGGCTGAGTACTAGGCTATCCAGGGCCCCCTGCCACAAGGACTGATCCAGATGGTACACGGAGGAGGATATCCAGCTGATTGGGGATGGGGAGGGGGGCGTTGGGGAATTGGGGATAACAACTCACTGTTTGCCCACTGAATAATGTAACACATTTTGGACAATAAATATATATTTAAGATTAAAAAAAGAAATTGGAAAAATAATTTAGGAAATCAAAAGCCATTAAATGTATTATTACTCATATCTCAATCCTTTTCCATTAGATACAGTAGTCTTAGTCTTAGAGATTTTGACAACTATTTTGCATATCATCATCTGATTTAAACATACTTTCCAATTTTGAGGCTGTACCATTCTTGTGTTAAAAGCGGTTTTAGAATCTGTGTTTCCAGTCATATTGTAGCAAATATTAGATGAAGAATGAAAGTGTACAAGGTTTATGAAGGTTTTCTGGCATTTCTGTATTTCCTGACACAGTCAGGGACCCTGGGCTTTTCTCCAAATCAGAGTTTGTCTTCACAATCTCACTCAGTTGGCAAAAATACAAAAACAACACAATTTCTAGGGTAAAGCTAAAGGAAGCAAGATTTAGGGGCCTTTCATCAGATGCAGAGATAGAAGCTTTGCTTTCCCAGATTGCTTTGGTCTCAGGGATTGCAGTGTCTCTGTAAGGGGCACTTCCCACATAATGGCTTCCTTCCAGAATTGAGTTTCTCTATCTCTTTAAACCTTTGACAGAAAAGACAGCACTTCTCTCGGTTTCTCATGCACATAAATCTAAAGGTCATATCAGCATCACATGGTCAGACTTGGAGGTCACAAACAGGATTCACTGATGCACTCACATTGATTAAATCACCTGTCTCTGATTTCAACTAGTACTTTTTTATTATTATAATTATCCTAGTCACATATACCATTGATCCTCGTGCCTAACCCTAACCCTAACCCAGGTGGAGGGTTTTGCCCTAAAACTCCAGCAAATGAAACAGTGGTCAGATGATTCCAAATGGTAAGGCTTAACAAGTTCTTGACATATGACATTTACTTCCTCAGTGAATAGAGAGGTTTCAGTATGCATTGTACTCTTTGCTATGTACCCCCAAAGTATTAGTGTATAAAACATGGATATTTCATCCAGTGGCGGGGGATTTAGAAAAACAAAAATATTCTAAATTAGACTTAAAAATTTAAAAAAAAAACATAGTGGTAATAAATAAAAGCAGATTTCCTTGCAGTTGCATGAAACTTTATCTGGGGATACTAAAGCAGACATCTATGTGCCACAAATTGGGCACAGATGACAGACCAAAGTATAATTACATCTAATTATAATTTAGTGAATCAATGATTTTATTGGGGTTACTAACTGAGCACAGGTGCAGGGTCACTTCTAGCAGATTGGACGATTTAAAGGCAGCTGCATCAGCACCCCCCCAAAAAAAAAAAAAAAAACTGCAGCCAAGCATTGTGGGAGAATCAATAATGCTGCCTCAGGGGGAGCTCACTTCACGATTTGCAGGCTTGAAGCTTGGAAAATCTCTGCCTTGATCCCTAAGCCTTAGGCAGAGGCCTTGTGAAGTGAGCTGGTTCCAGAATTTTCCAGGTGCTGTGCTTCATCTGGTTCTTATTTGCTAATTCTCATGAACCCCCCCCCTTCCAACCTTAACAGGTGGATATTTTTCCTGCGTATGTGAAGTGATATACAGACAGAATAGATATTTGAAAGTTAAAACAGAATTATCTGAGTAAATTACATTTAAATTGAGAACTGAGTCACAGTAGCCTCAAAGGGACACTTTGGGAGTATGTTTTCAACAGCCTTGCAGATCAAATTCATATTGCAGTGGATTTAAAAAATGTTACATGAAGAATTAAATTGTCTGAAAAGAACATTGGAAACAGAAAAAAAAAAAATAAAAGCAAAACGTGGTGATCTGGAACATCCATGTGTTTGATTCCTCCTACTCACCATGGAGAAAGTGAAATGACATTTAACATATAAACAAACTGAGGGGGTAAAAGATCAGCAAACGCTTCATGAAAATCCTTCCAGAATAGAAGAAACGCTCAGAGCCTCCATTCTTGCTTGGAAGAATGTGTTCCAATACCAGGACAGAAGGGACAGAGTAGAAGATGACTTTTACAAATGAAATGGCGAGAGGAGTTGGAAACGAAGTGTTCTTTAAGTTATGCCTTAAGAGTTAATTTAGAGAAACAAAAAAATCTTGATATCATACATAAGTTTCTTATTAAATTCCCCAAGGTTGATTTATATTAATTATGAAATAACAGCAATTTTGTCATGAGTCATTAAGTAGTATGAGCTAAGTGGTTTTAATTACTAATACTGCTTTTACTTTTAAAGATGGAGTATTTCTAGAGAGGAAAACAACCGTTTTAATTAAGCAGATATTCCACAGAGACATTCGGCTATGTGTAAAGTACAAAGTGTTTAAAAGTTTTGTAAAAATTGTGCAGGATCAGGACTGTGAAGAGGAACAAACCCCCATGGTTGTGTAAGTACTGCTGAAATCAAAGAAATGGACGCTTGGTTTTAGAAATTTCATAGCACTAATTATGATTTTAATTAGTTAGAAAAATGTAAATCGGCAGAGCAGCAGCGGCCTCACAGACAGCCTTTTCTCCACTAACTTGCACCCAATAAAGAATGTTTGCACCTTAAAAAATGTAAATCATCAGAATATATATTTCTTTTGGATCTTTGTTAATTCCTGCTGTTTAGGTCTTATTTTTTTCACCAATGTTAAATAAATTAAATCTAGTACTATTTTTGCCAAATTGAAAAAGTTAATTCTTTTTTATGGCTGAATAATATAGTAATATAATAATAATCATTTTCTTTCTGCATTCATTTCATGATGGCTGCTTTAGCTAATTCCTGACCTTAGATCTTGTGAAT
The DNA here is from genome assembly GCA_004024765.1 of Zapus hudsonius. Classification (NCBI taxonomy): domain Eukaryota; kingdom Metazoa; phylum Chordata; class Mammalia; order Rodentia; family Dipodidae; genus Zapus; species Zapus hudsonius. The sequence continues at coordinate 12,656 of PVHP010022859.1, forward strand.
AATAGCCAGGCAGTAAATTAGCAAACTCTACTTATTACCTAAAGCTGTGTTTCACCTTAACTATTCTCTACTCATGGTTTAAGAGTCTTAGTAGTTGAATTTTCTTTGAAGATGAACAATTCTGGGGATACAGTGAGTACTCAAAAAAATCTTCATGGTATGGCTTGGCCTCAAAGAAGAATTTTGAGCTTAGTTTAGAAATAGTGTCAACACTGATCATATTTTATTGGTCATAAGGAATGAAGTAGGTCTCTTCCATAGAGTCTAGGAATTTAACTCCACAATGTCATTATTATTTTAAATTATATGGCTGTAAATAACACACTTTTTCGGGTTTAAAGTGTTTTTGACTAATCTAATTTTATTTTCAATGATAATTATATCTGAAGGTTTGTGGGACAGAATTTTAACATATACATTAGAACACACTTATTTACTTTATTTAGTTATTTATTTATTTTTGTTCTTTTGAGGTAGGGTCTTGCTCTAGCCCAGATAGACATGGAATTAACTATATTGTCTCAGAGTGGCCACAAATTCATGGTGATCCTCCTACCTCTGCCTCTCTAGAGCTTAGATTAAAGACAAGTGCCACCATGCCAGGCTTAGGACACATTTAAATAATAGTAACCCATTCAACACCAGTTGCAGCATTCTTTTGTAAACCTTTGTAAACTCTTTTGTAAACATTCTTTTGCACAATAAAATGAAATACTAAATAATTCATAATCATAAATGTGCACGTTGGTGCTGTACTAATGGGTAAACATGCCTGTGAATTAATTTGCTCTGGAATCAATATTGCAAATATCTGCAAGCGGAACTTTAGACTTTCCCCCCATTTTTATATCCCCTTAGAATAAATCTTTGTTTGGATTTTCAAATTTATATTAAATAACTCTTTTTGAACTACTGCTAACTTTAATCCTTGGATCTTTTCTTAGTTTTTGGTCATTATTGATATGATTTCATTGAACTTTGCTAAAGGTGCTGACTTGTTATATGTGTCTACACATGCCTAATATGTGTGTAGTAATAGTGCAATTTCTGCAATATGTCCTATGTAAAGTATCAACTTCTATACACACTATTTCTCAAGAGCCATGATTTGAGCCGACAGACCAGAATCATACGAAACATCAAATTGATTCAATGCCTTAAGATAATGAGGTTCTGTCCATCAGAACATGGAAGGGCACAGACTCCAGAAGGAAACTCACTATAATGCTTAGCCTAAATTGGAATGTTACGCCCATAACAAAACCTTCTAAATGTATATATTTATGCCTTTTGATTAATATTGTTCTCACTTTTGGTTAAAGATCTTTCTTAATACAGATGCCTGCCAATGCAGGGGAGACCCAAGAATCATCAAAATGACAAGCAGAAAGGAAAGCCGAGTAATTATCACTGGAGAAGTCCTCTCTATTACACCTGCCAGGGATCAGGGAACAATTGCACAGGAAGAGGTAAAATGAGTCTGAGTGTTGCTCTCACTGCTAGCCAGAGTCATCTTCATGGAGAAGGCTACAGACACTGAAGTCTCTAAGCTCACCAAGTAGAATATAAGAGCCTGTCAAGAGCCCCAAACTAAAGGAAATTTCTAACTTTGCAGAACTTTGCAGAAGAGGGGATGGCAAGAATGTAAGAGTTATTGAGTGTACATACACTTGGGGACACCTTAACCAATTGATTCATTGATGCACCCACAGTGGTTACTGATGGACCCACCAGAACTAAATTGTTCTGAGGCCATTAAAATTTTGATATGAGGGACAGAGGAGGGCAAAAAGAAGCAGACAACAAAATGCATGAAGGACTACCTTTAATAAGAAGGGTGCTTCGTAGATGGGATTGGGGAAAGGAGGCAATGGAGTACACATGGGAACATGATCGAATTACTGCATGTTCATACACGAAAGTTTTCTTTCCAATATAAAAAAGAAAATGAGTTATTATGCATATGCATGTATAGGTCCACATATATATGTATGTAAATTTATGCATTCACTTGTTTCTGTAGCAGTGTGCGAGCCTACAATCCCTAAATATTTTACTTTGAAAACAAATATAAAAAAAAAACTGCACATTTCAGCAGCACCTCACGTACAAAACCTTTTCATGTAAATTAAACCACTCTTATAGAGAGTGTTTCTTTGCTAATATTATTCGAAAAGCATTTAAAGAAAATTTAGTGTGTAAGACTCAGAATCAATATTTCAAAAGTATTCTCTCACCAAGAATGGAAATCAGTGAAAATCTAAAGTATCCTTGAGTCTAATTTGGGGATTAGGTAATGGGACTTTTGAAAAGGGAGCAAAAACAGGAATTAGCCAGAAATTAAAAAAAAAAAACACAAGTATTACTAATGCAGTCAAGATGAAAAATGAGAGACTGCATCTAAGCATTGAAGGTCATCTTGAAAACCATGTATAATTAAGCAATTATTTGAGGAAAATAGGATCAAGGGATTAAGAAAAGAACATTAAAACCCCAAAGGCTAAGAGTCCCAGGCAGCAGTTCCACATCCACAGGTCAGAGGAATAATAAAAAAGGACATTTTAAAAATGTACCTTTTAATTAATTAGCATTAAGCATTTTCATCTTTAAGCATCAGGGTGTTAGCTTGGAAAAGTGTACCATCATCTGGGAGCTACAGCTACGAGGTAAAGAATTTAAACTGTGTCACAAGTCAAAATACAGGAAAGGAAGAGTCACGCTGCAGATAATTGATCTTCAGATAAGAATGATTCCATTACTAAGGGTAAAATTTCATTTCTTCTGCAAATTTATACAATTATAATTTTCTCATTCATTGTTATTATCCTTCAAATGAATGAGTCAACGAGAAGGTTTAACTTTGCAGAAAGAAACACTCTTTCTAAAGTTCTATTTTTAACTCTATTTGGCTGCCCTTGAAAAAAAGTTTTCAAGTAACATAGAAATGGTGTCTCCTTCATAGGAATTATAGCAGTGAATGATTTTTAATAGACAATAGCAAAGTAAACAGTAGCAGGTAAAAAAAGCTTTTTTCCACACATCCACTGGGGTGAATTAGAATTCCTTTTATAGCAAGATTCTAGCTTCAGAACAGAGAACAAAACTCAATGTTTATGCTTCAAAAGGTTTCTACAGCATCTCCCAAGTCAGTTCTTAAAAGCCCTGTTCAAAAACTCAAGGAGAGTTTAACAGTTTGGAAGAGTTATATCCATGTTTTAATTTTAATCTTTTGAATATTGCCTATGCATAAAAGAAATTATACCACCAGAGCATTTTCATGGTCTGGAAATAAAAGCCGATCCTAATGTCTAAAAACACAATGTCATTCATGGTCAGTAATCACATTTGTATAATAGTTTAATATACTAATATGATAACCATGTAGAGTAAACATATATTTTAATGGTGTGCTAAAATATTGTATCACTATATATAAAATTTCTTCATATAATATATGTAAACTCTAAAATATTTGGAATTTTGTACTCAGTTTTCCCTATGAATTTTTGTTATAAGGAAAAATACCAGGTATGTAAAAATATGTACATAATACATATAAACATATATGTGCATATATTATACATATGAAATTTAGAAAATGATGCAGTAATAAATATTTTATATAATACAATGTATTTTGTAATTCACTTAAATATAGTCTTTATTTTAGTAATGACAAAATTATGACATAAATACTTTCTTCTTTTAGATGTAACAATCTGAACCGAATAATCTAAAGTTCGGCTGAGGAGATGGCTCAGTGGATAAAGGAATTTGCTTGAGAAACCTAATGGCCTAGGTTGGATTTCCAAGGACCCATGTAAGGTCAGATGCATAGAGTGATGCATACATCTGGAGTTGATTGGCAGACCTGGTGTTCCCAATCAATCAATATCATTAAATAATCAAAAACTGACTTGTTAAGAAATACAATGTTTTTTCTCTACTATTTCTCTCTGATGTGTTGTTCCCACCACAAAGAGCTCAAAATGGTTTGCACATCTCCACTTACCGAATACCCTTCTTGTGTTAAATAATTAGAAAACAGAAAGAAAAACTTGCCCTCACTTGTAATGAAGGCTGCTGGAGTCCGAACCTAAGGCTTCCACTGACAGCCGCTTCGTCTCAATTGAAAATTAAGATCTTACTGTGCAAAGAAGATTAGAACTAATTAGGTGGTTCAAATGTCAAATGTTCCCCTTGGCTAATGTATTCGAACCCTTGGATCAGCACATTGTGAAGACCATGGAACCTTTAGGAAGGGAAACCTTGCTAAAAAAAATTGTATGTCACTAGGACCAGGATCAGGTCTATTAGAACCCAGCCCAGCTTTCTGTTCTTTCTCTGTGGACTTCTCCATGTTTATGTGACAGTTGGACACTGACTTCTTCCTCCTGCAATGTTTCCCAAAAGTGTGAACTTTTATACATATATATGTGATAGTTCTAGATTCTATTATAAATTTATATATATATATGGACCAAACTAAAACTAGAAAAAATTCAAAGTACTGTTGATCCTTTTAAGCCAGTGCTAAAAACAAAAAGTGACATTTGAATGGTACTCTGAAGTCTAACATTTTTTCGTTATTTTTTCAATATTAAAATTAGCTTCAGATGAAGACATAATTTTTAACAATCATTTGAGTATTGAAATGAGAAAAAGGCAAGTAAAGTTTTATAAAATATTTTAAAGAAAACACTTAAACAAGAAAAACAGGGAACTCATTGATTTTCAACATAAAATTTGAGAGTAAAGTCAGACATCATTTTTTATACTTTATCTGAATTTGCACTCATGTGAATTTAAGGAAAATCATAGTCACTAAAATGATGTTTATCATACTGGATGAAATTGCAAAATATTGAAGGGAATTTAAGTGAGTTGTAGCAGGCATTTTTATATGAATTATAGGACTTAGAAAGCTAGAATGCTAACCATGAATATAAATGCAAAAATCTATATTCCAAGACATACAACTACATCAGTGAAAAGGACAAAAAAACCATTAGGCATAACATGCCCTAAGTTTTTTTTAAAATAAAAATGCATATTCTAGATTTAGTAACATTATCATTTCTCTATGGATATGCAACCAATGGTTAGCAGTGATATCTCTATTTGGTAAAAGTTTGATAATAAAGGTTTTCTATATTTTCAACATTGGACATGTATAGGTAGAAAATTACTGCAAAGGCACAGATAAAATCTGAGACAGTGTAAAACTTAATAGAATATCCTTTATGGAATATAATGAATTAGTAAATTATATATTGTTGCCATAATTAAATCCAGGCAATAAAATAAGGAAAACGTTTACCTCAAATATCATTATTCATTAATATTTTATTAAGGCATTTGCATAGATTTCTGAGAAGTTAACATTATGTTGTAAAAATAAACTCAAAGTATTAAGCATTTTATATTTATAAATTAATATGGCTTCTAGAAAAGATCCAAGGGACTGGCATTCTCTTTTGAATTTACTGAGATTTTTATCTATATGTTATCACTATGGTTGGGCACAAAGTAAATATTAACAAATACAGGAAACTTGAAATAATTCCTTGTACTATATCTGATCACAATGGAATTAAACTACAAAGCAAGCAAAAGCAAGTAAAATTATAGAACATAGAAAAATATTGGAAACAAACAGTACACTACTGAATAATGAATGGGTCCTTGAAGAAATCAAGAAGGAAATTTAAAAATTCATAGAATCAAATTATCATGAAAATACAACATACCAAAATGTATTGGATACAATGAAGGAAGCTTTAAGAGAGAAATTTATAGCATTAATTACCTATATTAAGAAATCAGAAAGGTCACAAATAAACAACTTTATGCTTTGCATTTAAGCTTTGGAAAAACAAGAACAAAACAAACCAAAAATCAATAGACTGGAAGAAAGAATGAAATAAAAACAACAACAATAACATAAAAATACAATATAAAGAGTCAATGAAATGAAGAGTTGGTTCTTTGAATGGAGAAACAAGATAAATTCTTAAATTTAGTAATGGATAGGACACCCGAAGAACTTGATGGTATACTTGTTGGAAATTTGTATTTATGAGTGGGGAATAGTTGAGGTAGTAATAAGTCTAAAAAATGCAATCTTAGCACCTTTGTAAGATTGGAGATAGGATATTCATTCTGAGTCAGAACTTGTTACTAATAAGTGCCTCACATGCCTGTGAGAGAGAGAGAGAAAGAGAGAGAGAGAGAGAGAGAGAGAGAGAGAGAGAGAGAGAGAGAGAGAGAGAGAGAGAGAGAGAGAGAATGGTGAATATCATCTCTTTACAAAATGAGAATTTAACCAAAAATCTGGGCATAGATACATTATGATAATAAAAGATATTTTTGTTTGTTTATGGGTTAATTTTTTTTTACTTAACATGCTGACCATAAGACCATTCATGTGAGGAACTTTTGTTGCAAATCTATTCTTAATTAATGTGTACCAAGAGCTACTCAAAAAATAATAACTAAATAATTAAAATAAATGTGTATTTTATTCCCATACGGTCATTGTTCATAATTGTGGCTATTATAACTGCATTTTCTTTATAACATATCATGTATATTGCCATTTACCAATCATAATCTTCCTCTTTTTCTTCCCTTTCTCAATGTATCAGTCATTTTGCTTCCCCCATAAAGACTCTCTTCTTTTATGTCAAATATGTTGAAATGAAAATATAATTCCCACCTCACAAAGAATAAGAGATAATTGATGCTGGCATGAAATTCATGACCATAGCCCTGAGTCACAAATGTAGATTACCCCCTAAACCATAGTGAAATATGCTACTAGTTTCATGAATTTTCTTAGTGACAGAGCAAAAGAAAGTTATAAATCAAGGTACCTTTCAAATATATTTGTGGGACCAGCAGGCAGACAGGTTGCTGCAAACCAGGAAAATCTCCATTACAAGTTTTCTATGGTCTTTGATGACATTCTTAGATTTTGGGTTTGCAGACTCTAGTGTTGTGTTAATAAATTCTGGAAGGATTTAGGTGATTTTCCTCATGATGTTAGGCCAAAAACATAAGTTGATTTGGCTTTAGATATTAAAAATTCCAACTCCCCACAAACAGGAAGTTCTAAACACTCAAATAGCTTTCTTTAATCAAAACTTTTAAAAAAGGTAGACCATATAATGGAAAAAATACTTGTTAACTATGCATTTGAATTCAGGAAACTGAACAACAACAAACACCCTAATCGATCAACCAAATAATGGATATGATGCAAGATTTGGGATTCAGGAGGGGTCTGCTGAGTTTATGAACCCCAATTTTGAGTCCTCTATTTTTATAAGGAATTGATAAAAATGAATTAAAGAAGTATGAATTATGAATTATGAAGTTTATTTATGGAGAAATCACAAATTTTGGAGTTTATTTAAAGGAAATTGGGATCTAGGAAGAAGGCCAAAGCAGAGTCATAAACACTGGAAAGCGGGAAACACTCACTCATGTGGAGAACACTGCATTGTTCATAAAGCTCATTTAAGAGAATTAAGGTTTAAAGAGCCGCAAGCTTGTGGAGGATAGTTCATAAGGCTCATTTAAGAGAGACTGAGGTATTTAGGCAAGGACTGGAATAGAACCAGAAGCGTGTGGAAGATAGAATTTAGGCACATGCCTAGGGAGATTTATAAGAAACACTCAGCATCCGCCTTCCTTCCATGGAAGGAAGTTAAGGGGACAAGGAGTTGGGGCTTAAGGAAGCCAGACTGACCTGTATCCAAGCAATGCAGAGTAATTCAAGGGGGATCCACACAGAGAGGGCAGAAAGCCAAAAGCAGCCTTTATAGTGGATGGAAGATTTATTTTTCATCAGATTCAAGTATGCAAAGGAAAGACCTGGTTGGTTGCCAAGTTGAAGGGTGACCCCCAGGGTCAGCCCACCTGCATAGAGAAGGCTATCTAAACCAGGCGTGGTGGCAGACACCTTTAATCCCAGCACTTGGGAGGCAGAAGTAGGAGGATCACCATGAGTTCAAGGCCACCCTGAGACTACTTAGTGAATTCCAGGTCAGCCTGGGCTAGAGTGAGACCCTACCTCGAAAAACCAAAAAAAAAAAAAAAAAAAAATTAGACAGGAGTCTCATTTCTGCCAAGGGTTCCATTCATGCCAGGCTGAGGTGGCATCAGTTGTCTGGGCCTGTTTCTAATGAAACTGACTAAAAGACTGTAGCTTTCTCCTCATCCTCCTTCACGTTTAACTTTCCCAAGAGATGAAATGCAAGTGTCAAACATGAAATCATGTTCAGCATCCATAGCCATCAGGGATATTCAAATTAAAGCTACATTCAGATTACAGCCCAGGTCAGGTTGGTACTCTTTAAGAAAAGGAATAACAACAAATGCTTGTGAGGGTGGGGAACGGTCTTTTTCACTGCTGGCAGGAATTTAAATTAGTCTACAAATATAGCTATCACCATGGAGATTTAATTTAAAAAATGAAAAATATAGGGCTGGAGAGATGGCCCAGTGGTTAAGGCACTTGCCTCTAGTGCCTAAGGTCCCTGGTTCAATTCCCCAGGACCCACATAAGGCCAGACCCAAAAGGTGGTGGCTCTGGTGTGCTCTCTCTCTCTCCCTCTCTCTCTCTCTCTCTCTCTCTCTCTCTCTCTCTCTCTCTCTCTCTCTCTCTCTCTCTGCTTGAAAAACGAATAAATAAAATATTTTAAAAAATGGAAAATATAAATACCATTGAATGGAAAAAAATGGTTCTTATACCTAAAATATGAATAGTTCCAAGTTAGAAACTGATTCAAAATCTTCAATGACATACTCAGATTTTCCATCCTTGGGATAATTTCAGCCTTTCCACTTAGGCCAACTATTATTATCTATTGACTACTTTGCTACACTTATTCCTAAATGGTCAGGCCGAAGCAGCCCTCCTCTACCCCACACTCAGCACTTACAATACTCTCTAGGGTAGGAGGTTATGAAATGTACCAGATGTAACCAGTTTTTTTTTTCTTCCCCCTTTGTGTGTTGTTGCTGTATTCACACCGAGGAGCGACCTCAGTGGGTAGGGGACAGAGAGGAGGGAAATGGGGTACCAGCACAAGAATTACTCATACAAAGTTTTTATGTATTCATAATAAAAATATGAATTAAATAAATCTTCTCTAAACCAGCAGGGATTTCCTAACTCCTCCCCCACAACCAGGGCACATACCAGTTCATTTCTACTGGGAAGTTAGTGAAATGTGTTCAAATTATAAGGCAGCTCAAGTACCAGCCATATTGTCCCCTATTCAAAACCACCCATAGTCACCCAGAGCCTTGAATGTGCTCTGGCTAATAGCAGCTCTCTTCTCCAACATTTCACAGACTGTTTCTTCTTCTCCAATCTCATTTTATTAGTTGTTCTACAGGTTGATGTAACCAAATACTTGTCAGGATGCAGCTTAAAGAAGAAAAGTTTATATCAGTTTATAGTTCCAGAAGGATGATACATCAAGACTGTTAGGGAAAATAATGGTAAAGAAGAAATGAAACTAGGTAATAAAACCTTCTGGCACGTCTCTACTGACTCACTTCTTCTGCCAAGGCTCCATATTCTCAAGGTTTCACCTAAACGGTGGCACCAGCCAAAGGACCAGGTGTGCAAAAACATGAGTCCAAATGAACAAAAATTTACATTCAAACTACAACACCCATGTCCCAGAAAAGTAAAAGGATGAATCTCCCCAACTTCATTTTAGTGAATAATCCCTAAAAATGCTTAGACACTTCTTTTCCCCTCTCTACGATAGGTTGGTTCAAATTCAATAATGTTTGAGCTAAATGCATTTCTTGGCTATTAATTCATAAGTTAGGGGTGGTTCATCCCCTACATGGGTGTCAGGCATCATGTCAGGTCTTCTTGGTGGAATTTGGTTGTCCATGGTTCTCGATGCCTTCTGAAACATGGTTCTCTCTCAAAGAATGAGGCTGATCTTTGTGAATACACTGAACATTCCAGAGTAATTCAGATTCATCTGCAGAACTCAAATCTCAAAATATATCTATAAGGTTTATTTTCTAGTTTCCATATTTGTAGGTGCTAAAAGGAACCTGGATTTTCTTTTAATAGAACTGTTCCATCACAAACACTCTTTTAAAAATATTTTATTTATACAATTTTTAAGCAGAGAGAGAGAGAGAAAGAGAGAGAGAAAGAGAGAACACACCAGGGCCACCACCTTTTGGGTCTGGCATATGTGGGTCCTGGGGAAATGAATCAGGGGCCTTAGGCACTGGAGGCAAGTGCCTTAACCGCTGAGCCATCTCTCCAGCCCACAAATACTCTTTTATTTATTTACCTTTGGCTCCCATTCCTTTTTAATACTGATATTATAAAAATAGCTGAAAAGACTTGGAGAGGTAGTTAATGAGGAAATTGAGCTCGAAGAGCAGTGGGTCCTCTCATTGTATTTGCTTGGCATATGGTTGTTCCTTCCACATGAATTGCAGTGCCAGGGATATGAACAAAAGACAAAGATCCATCTTCTTTTACTCCCATTTGTTATATGAACATTCCTAGCCAGAACTTAAATCACAATAAAAAATGTTTCCCTATGCCATCAATACCTGTGATGGTTAGGTTTTGTTGTCAACTTGGATCATTTTAATTATCTTGGTTGGGTCTCTGAGGATGTTTAAAGGAAGGCAGCCTCTCAGCAAGGGGCAGAATGTAAAGAAGCTCAAAGAAGCTGGAAGTAAACAACCTTCCCTGTGTTGGCAGTGCAGGAAGGAATTCCAGAGATTCAGGAAGCCATTATGTATGGGGAAGGGTTGTAAGACCTCCACCCTAAGCCTATATAAAGGGGATGAAATTCTCTTCTTGGCCCTCCTGCCTGTTCTCTGTGTGTGGTGTAGGTGATGGATTTTTTTCTCTGCTTGGACATATGAAAGAGGACCAGACTCTTTCACTTTTATGGGACTTCCCCTGGATCTGTAGCTTGAATAAATTGTTTCCTCCAAAAACCTGTGCCTGGTTTGGAGATTCATGCCAGTGACATGTGGCTGATGACAATACCAAAAGCATATATGTAGACAGAGAAGCAGAAAGAGAATGTTACACTGCAAAGTCAAAATCTACTCTAATGGGCTTTCTTTTAATTTAAAAGTATATATATATATATATATATATATATATATATATATACTTTTAAATTAATATATAAATATTTTAAATTTATATATATATATATATATATATATATATGTGTGTGTGTGTGTGTGTGTGTGTGTGTGTGTGTGTGTGTGTGTGTGTGTGTATTTCAAACTTATTCCTGAAATGTTTTATGGTATTTCCTACTATGATTTTAAAATAATTAAAAATAAACATTAACACATAATTTTAAAAAATCACTGGAAGAAATAGTTAGAACCAGAATACCTCAATTTTTGGACTCTGCAATTTAATTGTATCTTGTTTTCTAAGAATAACTCAATTGATCCCTCCCAATAATTGCTTTCCTAGAATGACCCAGACTCAAACCATCTGTCTGATGATTATTGCCCTGAAGTGTCCCAAGCCACAAGACAAGGCAAACTGCTCTGCAACCAAGGAATTTCCATGCCACCATCGCTCTCTAGGTATCTCTAGTCTATAATGGAAGTAGCTGCTAACATCCCTAGTCAGAATCCTTCTCAGGGTTTCTCCCAATAAAGCCTGTCTGCTGTTGAGCAAAGTGTTTCCTGCTTTTTTTCCTCACAGTACATTCCACTTTCCCATAGGAATTATTTGAATAAAATTTAGTTTGTAATTCATATATACTGAAATGTTATATAGTTTTTAAATAGATTTAAGGCATCAATGAGACCTACTCTTCAAATAATTCAATTGGCCATATTGTATAGAGAAAAAATTCTCAAATTTGAGCCCATGAAGTATATATACATGAGTTTTACTGTGTTAAATATAAAATTTTATTAAAAATATCAAACATGTTTATGTGTATATGTTATTTCTAGATTATTCTACCTGGGCATACCAAACTATCTTTTATTTAAAAATCTAATATTTATCTAGTTAAGTTACCATGGTATGATATAGTACATTTGCACTAAACATACTTACAAGTGGGGGTAATTTTAGGATTGACCTTGAGCAGGAGCTGGCTGAAAATTAATAATGACTTCTTTCTAAATTGAAAATGACAAGAGAGAATTGGGCAGCCTGAGCCAGAAATGTCTCAGAAGTTAGAGCAGAACTAATTTTACTGAATCCTACATCTCGATTATAAAATGCTCAGTTGTGAGAAGACATTTGAGGACATAGTGATGCAAGGTTTTTGAGTTCAGCAGATGTTTCCCAATTTATGGACACCAATTTGATGGCAAGTCTCATCGTAATTGGATGTTTGGTCAAAATCAATGGGTCTGGCATGTGTGTAACTTCTTTTGGGCATTCATTTTTCTAGTCATTCACTCTCAGTCCTTGCTTTGGTAAGCTCTCACCCTTCCCAGCCAGTTTTGGAATAAGGTGGGATTTATTTACATGGGCATTTTCCTGCTTCTTGTCTACATGTATTTTATCTGAATGTTTTCTTGTTTTGCTACATGTATGATCTCTCTTTAAGTCCCGAGTTCTTCACTGTTGTATTTTTTATTTCTTCATCTTTTTGAACCCTTATGTGAGTGTGAAAATAAAGGGGGATCTTTTGACTCTCATGCTTTACCATTTGTGTGTGTGTGTGTGTGTGTGTGTGTGTGTGTATGGGTTATGTGTGGGTATGTAGGTTTGTGTGTATATATGTGTATGTATATGTGTGTATTGTGTGTATTTGTGTATGTGTCTATATGTGTTTGTATGTGTTTGCATGTATGGGTTTATGTGTGTATGTATGTATGTATGTATGTGTGCATTTGTGTATGTGTGTGTATGTATGCATGTGTGTATGTATATGTGTGTATGTGTATGTGTGTATGTATGTGTATATGTGTATGTGTATATGTGTGTATGTATATGCATGTATAGGCTTATATGTGTGTATTTATGTATGTGTGTATGTGTCTGCTGTCTGTATGTCTGCATGTATGTATATGTGTGTGTATTGGTGTGTGTGTATTTGTATGTATGTATCGGTTTATGTGTGTGTATGTATGTATGTGTGTGTGCCTCTCCAGAGGCATTCCTGGAAGATATGTCTGTGAAGAAGATTCTCTCCATTCTCCTTTCCTCCTTTGCAGCCAGGCAAGGGGGAGAATTCCTTTTTGACTTGAACCTTTCAGGTAGCCTTTCCTCTGGATTCTAATCCTCCCTAAAATAAATATTGTAATATAATATTTACTCTTCTCCAAGTCCCTTTTACAATAATGTGCTAATTCTGATATGAATTATATACCTGGGGTCCACAGGCCTGAGATTTTCTGTATCTTTATGGAGTTGAATCCCTTCCTGGACCCTAAAATCCTGGCATCATAATTTCTATATTTCTTCTGTTCTTCCTTCAATGATATAGTAAAAAAGAAAATGGGTATGACTTATTAACCTACACAATAAATAAAATTATTTCCATTGAAATGCAGATAGAATCTAAGGTGATTTTGAATAATTTAATAATTATTTTTTTACATTAAGATCCGCATGTCATTTATTTAATGCCTGGAAGTTTGTATTTTTACTGGCTTAAATAGACACCTCAATATATTCATCTGATGAGGGAAAATTATCTTGAATCAAATAGCAAAAAAAAATCCTATGTAAGCCATTACCAATGTTAATCATCAATAATCAAAAGAGAGGAAGAGATGCTTTTTCATGGATAGAAGAATTGATGATAGATGATAGATATAGATATCTAGATGATGAATAGATGAAAGATGCATGGTGGACATAAGGTAAAACAGGTAATCCAATGAGGGAGGGTATACAGAGAAGACAGGTAGAAAGTGATGAGCAGGCAGAGGGGTAGAAATCACAAATTGTTGGAGACTTTTAAAGGATTAAAAACTGTGCATTACTTCTTAATAACCTTTGTGAGTAAGTAGAATGTTATTAATACATTGAATGAAATGTGATTTTTGAAGCTAAGTGTAATACATCAATTCCACTACATGAGCCTGAAAAAAAGAGAAATGTGCTGAGGATAGTTGCAGAAAAAGCCAAGTCAACAATGATATACATTCTCGAAGTTTAGTTTATGCTCTTGAACACAACCCTCCTTTGGTGAAAGATGTTTCAGAAGATACACATTAGGATATATTGCTTCAAAGCACTGTGCTTAGTACATACTCAATAAGATCTTTGTTGGAGGCATTGTGGCATGCATTGGATTCTAGTTTATTGACACCACAACATGGAAATTGAAATATGCCAATTACATGATGATTGTCTCATTTGAATACATAATTGCTCTCATGAACTATCATATGAAATTAGAATGGATTTTTGAAATGCAAAATACTGGCCAAATTGTATGTATATAATTAAGACAAATTAGAAATGCAGATGTTTGGCATGATAAAAAGCAGTACCATTAAGGCATATCCTCATTTTTATATGCAGTAGTTTAATGAGCACTATAGTCCATCTGGTAAACACAGACTGAAAGAATACCTAAGAGCAACAGGCAAAAATCACTTTCATAGCCACATTAGAACTCTATACTAATTTCAGGTAAGAAACCCAACAAAACCCAAAACTGTACATTGTTGTTACTTTTTCATACTTAAATGATCTTACTTGGAGCACCAATTTAGGTGAAAAATAACTCAGGGCAAAGAAAATAATGATTTTTACAATGCATAAGAGTATAAATCAGCAGAATATTCCAATAATCACACCAACATTTTTAATAGATATTTGTAACAAAACCTTTTTTTTTACTTCAATTCTATAATCTTGGGTAAATTAAAGAAGTTTTTGAGAGATTCAAAGCCTCCCCTGAGTATTACTAAGTTGCTGTTAATATTTTTCCAAGAATGTTGCCCTTAATTCATCTGAAATCTCAAAATGCATGTCTTCATCAATTTGTTTATTCATGAGGGTTTGCAACATTATAAGCATAAAAAATATCAAACTCTCAGATGAGTAGATTTCCATCGTATAAATATACCAGTTTCGCTGTCCATTACTCCATGGATGGGCATTTGGGTTGATTCCAGTTCTTGGCTATTATGAATTGAGCTGCTATAAATATAGTTGTACAAAATTTTCTGCATCGAGATGTGGCATCCTGCGGGTAGATGCCTAGTAGAGGGATAGCTGGGTCCATTGGTAGTTCTATGTCCATTCTGTCTAGAAGTCTCCACACTGCTTTCCATAGCGGTTGAAC
>PVHP010022860.1:0-27726 GCA_004024765.1 Zapus hudsonius
CTGACTGGTTGCCATATAACCACATAGGTCCATAGACAAGGGGATTAGGTGGGGATTAGGCAGGGGAAGTTCTGCAGGAGTAAGATGATATGGTGACAGAAGCAGACGACAGAGAGAAAGACTGGAAGATATTGTGCTGCTGGATCTAAGTCAGAGGAGAAGGCCTTCAGGGCAAGGACTCTAGGATGATCCCCAGCCTGGGAATGGCACAGGAAATGCTGTTTCCTTCCAGCCTTCACAGGAAGTCTACCTGGCTACCATTTTCCCTCTGGTCCCATGAAATCTGTGCCACACTTCTGCCTTCCCAAACTGTCAGTGAAGAGATGTGGGTTGTGTTGAACCATAGAGTTGGTGGTAGTTTTTTTAAATTTTGGATTATTATTTTTTAACTTTTAATTTTTTTGTTTTACACACTTCTTACAACACCTCTACTTTATTATCCAAAAGAAAGCTAAATATGGTAACTTTTACACTTTTTGCAAGATAAATGTATCAAATGTGTTTTCTTTGAAAATTACTTGACAATATTTCCAAATCATTAATGTGATCTACATGTTATTTCTAACTTTAAAAATTAATTTTTAATTTAATTTATTTATTTGCATGTGTGTGTGCACGTGCATGTGAATGCATCTCCACATGCCAGGGTCTCTTGCCACTCCAAGCAAAGTCAGATGCTTGCGCCACGTTTTGCATCTGGCACCATATGATGCCCAGGAACTGAACCTGGGCCAGTAGGCTTTGCAAGCACGCACCTACAACCACTGAGATATCTTCCTGGGTGGTAATTTCTTTAAGCAACAATAGGAACTCAATATACCTTGCCATAAAAGAGCCAATGAGAATAACAAAAAGCATTTCTCAAAAAGGGACCCCACCAGAACTCAGACTTCTTTGAGTACCTTTTGGCTGGAATTCAGATCTGCCTCCAGTAACACCTTAGGGCTGGCCTCCAGGATCTGTCCGTAGTCACACCTCCTTCAGCCAGGAAGCTAGAGACCTAAGCTTTAATAAGACTCCTGAGTCTATAGGGGAAAAACATTCAAACTACCACCCCAGGAGCAGTGGATGTTTGTTTTGTCACTGATCTATTCCAACAAACCAAGAGAGGCTAGGGTACCCATTAAGTACTAACTAGAAACTTGTTGAATTCACAAAAGAATCAATCATGATCAATTCAAATGTTATTAATTCTCTGAAGCTTTCCTTAATTTTTTTCATTTAGAATGTGCAGCTTTTATCTAGATTTCACTTGTGTTTTATTTATATCCTATTATATTCCACATCATAGTATTCTTATAGTTAATTATGTGCATTTTCCTCAAAAGTATGGAGCCCTTAATACTGAGGTAGTGCATATTAGTAGCCATTTCTCCTCAGTGTTAATCAGTCCTCTACATATGCTAATTAAATTCAATTTCTCAGCAAGATCTTTCAAAAAGATATATGTAATACTAGAATTTGAGAAGCAAGAATGACATACTTTGATATGAAATTATTTTGAAACAACATGAGGCCTTCTTTCCATGTCTAAGACACTTGTGATTCCACTTGGGTCATACTATGACAACATTCTGCCCAACCTTAACTCTCTGACTTTGTATTTCCTATGAGTATCAACACTTGTTCGACTCTGGGATAAGCTCTTTTATCTTACAGAAAAGCACAGGGTACCCATGTGCTTTTCTGTAACATGAAGATGTTCACTAGAGCAATCTCTGAGAGTTTACCATTCTGTTCTTCTATCTTATTTGAGATTTACTGAAATCCAAAGAAAATGCTCAAATAATCATCTTCTATTTGAGCTCACAACCCTATAGTGTAAAACTCTACTTCACCTTGGATCTACCACTTTGAAAGGTAATCTCACACCTTTCAAAGCTAAACAAGACAAATACCCATCTATAGAGAGATACCCAGTTACACAATGAATTAAGTAGCTACAATGGTTAAAGCCCTGCCTTCCTCTCTACTAGCTCTCCTGCATTCACTTCAGGGACTTGCTGATGTCATTCCTCCAGGGTCACAGGACTCTTGTCAGTCAAGCAAATCAACTCAACTTGTTACAAAATTATTTTTTTCTTTTCCCACAAGGGTTTCTTTATCATCCTTTGACATGTTGTAACAGTTTGAATTCCAAGGGTCTAGACCCTAGACATTTTTATACTAACCCCTTTTCATCTGTGCCCATCAGAGCACAGAGAAGGAAATGGAAGTTGCTTAGAGCAATATGGTGATATTTCAGCACAACTGCTGAGTAAGCCCTTTGGGTTTTTGTCTCTAACATCCCATTAAACAAAAGTATCTCAACCCAAATACTTTTCAGCATGTATTTCTCCAGGAAAAGAATTCTGGGGTTTCAATTCAGTTAGCCTCTGAAGAACTTTTAATCAAGTGAAGAAAAGTAGTCAAATAAATCCTGTGACATTTCATGAAACCACCTCAAAAGAACAAGATTTAATTAAAACAATGGTTATTTGACTTAATGATGTTTTAAAACGATATTCACTAATCGCTCACTGCCACATATACTTCCAAGATATTGCTTTCAAAGTTGCTTTAAGCGGAAGCAACATACATTCCTCTACCTACTGTGGAATAATTGAGTTCTGATAGTAAAAGTCAATTGTTTTGATACTGTTACAGTTTAATCGAATCATGTTAATTAGAATAGGCTGAGCTTGTTCTTCTCATTTAGATCTTAGTTTCATTCACTTCTCTTTGGTGGGAAACAAAATTTGCCATTGGCCACCCTTGAGTAAAGCTCTTTTTTTTTTTTTTTGCATGTGTATGGTGACCATGTGTATGCATGCATGTGTGTGTGTGCTCACATGTGTGTGTACATGCATGAGTGTGTGGCTATGAGTGGAGGTCAAAAGTTGACTTTGGGGTCTTCCTCAGTCATTCTCCATATTATTCTTTAACACGAAGTCCTCCCTAAACCTCCAGCTCACTGATTTGGCTAGACCAGCTAGCTAGGGGGCCCCAGGGACTCCTGTCTCTGTCTCCTGGCACTAGGATCATAGGCATGGACATGGTACATGGGTGCTGGAGAGGGGATCTGAATGGACGTGTTTACATTTATGCAGAAAGCACTTAACCCCTCGTCATCATCACCCCAGCCCTCATGAAACCTTAAAACCAAGAAAGATATTTTAAAAGATGAATGTTCTGTCTATCTAATTAGAAAACTACTTAGAAAGTATATTAATGGAAGTACACTGCTGATTTAATTTTTAATAATGTTATTACCGCAGCATTAAAAATAAATGACATGTGAAGCGAAGCAGTCGCAGAGAGGCAGGAGTGTTGCTCACACTGGAAACCATGAATGCAGCAAGAGAGGTGCTATGCACCTCTAGAACACAGATGGGAACAGTCAGTTTCTCCGTCTTGACTCCCATTTGCAGCTCTCACATTGGTGCCCTTAAGGTTTTGCCTCAGATTGTTTTATCTTTAATCAAGTTCACACAGCTGGTCTGGAATCTGAATGATTTTGGAGCTGATGTGCAGTTCACAGTGGACGTTATACCATTAAGCAGATTACAGATGCAACGCCCTTATCTCTGATCCTTTATGACTTCCACCCAATCATCCTCCACCTCACCTTTCCCTGGGCCAATGGCCTTCTACGTGCTCCTCAGCAAGAGCATTGTCAGAAGTTGTTTGTAGGCTAACGGTTGCTTTATTCCACTTCAAGGTAAAATTCACTGATCAGAGTAAATCAAAGGTATTCTTATATCTACTATCAATATTTTGGTTCACTCTGAAAAAAACCCTACATATTGACAAAGTTCTGGAGTGTGGGATCAGATTCAGATATTTTCTCTGCATCCATAATGCATTTTAGGTCAAAGTGCACACCAGGGAGCCTTACTCCAAGTCTGTTTATTCTCCATTGCTTCTTGCTCTCTTGCATTTCCCTTTCATAGTACTGTGGCCTTTGGCTTAACTCCACATCTACTCACTAGCCTCTCAGCTCATTTGTCACATTGACCTTGCCTGGAAGGCTGGTAGTAAGCAAGTGAAGTGTCACCTGGCTCATGTCTCCTTCAGATATCATCTTTGATGTTCCTTCCAGCAAAGCCTTAGCTGAACCTCAGAGGTGGGTTAGGTACAATCAATCCCAAGAAGAGTCTGTGTGCTTGTCTGTGTATGGAGTTCCTACTTGTCTGCTTCTGAATTAATAGATTCACGAGGGCTGGATGCTCAGGCTTCAGGAAACCGGTACTTGGTGATCTTACTGTGCACCACAGTGGAGGTGAGGAGGCAGGACATAAGAGGCAAGGATTCTCATCTCACACAGATTCAAAGCCTCCCTGCACCTTCAGCTGCTGGATGAATCGATCCAATCAACAGATTTTCATTCTTGCAATTTGTCATGTGGGGACATACAGAGCTACCTTGCAGGAATGTTGTGAGGATGAGAATAAATTAATATTCACATCTCAGCCTTATTGGATGACCCAAAGTGCTCATCATTTTCTTTATTACTTTTTTTATTCATTAAGGGATTTCCATTAAGTGCTGGTGGGTTAGACTCCATCTCTGTCTTTAGAGGAGTGGAGCCTCTAAGGTTTGCATGAAGCCAGGGTAAAACACATGATGTTAAGAAAATATGCATTAGGACTGGGGAGATTGCTCAGTGATCAAAGGTGCTTGCTTGCAAAGCCTTCAGGTCAGGGGTTCGATTCCCAAGTAAGCACAGAAAGCCCACATGAAGCCAGAGCCAAATGCACAAAGTGGTGCCTACTTTGGAGTTCACTGGCAGCAACAAGAGGCCTTGGTGTGCCCATCACATGCCATGATCTCTCTAGCTCTCTCTCTCTCTCTCTAACTCTCTCTCTCTCTCCCCCTCTCTCTCTGAGGTAAATAAGTGATAAGATTTTTTTAAACGCATGTGTCATGGTTAAGTTTATGGTCAACTTGACCTGCTTAATAATCTACAATAATCTTGGGTGGGTCTCTGAATTTGCCTCCAGAAATGATTGACAAAACTTTCCAGAAGGACATAAGGAAGCTTGGGGAGAAGGGAACCTCTCTTCCTTTCTCCCCAGCAGCTGGTGCTGGTTCGTGACTTGCCCTCACATCCTGCTCTCCTACCCTTCCTGGACACTGGAACCCAGTTTCCTCAGCCTCACATCGTGGACTGAAGAGCAGCTGTTCCCTGGGGAGCCATCAGGCCTTCTGGGCTGGATTTGGACTGCTGAGACATCCAGCCATGTGGACTGAACAGCTATTGGTTCCTTCACCTGTGGGCCTGCGTTCTGGTATTGTTGGACTATCGTACACTACCCC
Organism: Zapus hudsonius; assembly: GCA_004024765.1. Taxonomy (NCBI): domain Eukaryota; kingdom Metazoa; phylum Chordata; class Mammalia; order Rodentia; family Dipodidae; genus Zapus; species Zapus hudsonius. The sequence continues at coordinate 5,299 of PVHP010022860.1, forward strand.
AATAAATTCCCTTTTACTACAACCCATTCTATCAACTCTGTTCCTCTAGAGAACCCTGACTAATACAGCATGTATCCATCTGCACATATAGCCTGGGTGGGACAGCATTTTTCACCCAGCAGGCACAAGCAAGCATCAGCTCTGCAGCTTTGAAATGTTGGGTGTTACCTAAGTCACAGCAGATATTTCTCTTCTGAGTGGATATATTATTTTTGAGGTAGAGTTACACTCTATCCCAGGCTGACCTGGAATTCAGTATGTAGTCTCAGACTGGCCTCGAACTCATGGTGATCCTCCAACCTCTGCCTCTTGAGTGTTAGGATTAAAGGCGTGCCCCACTATGCCTGGCTTCAAAGTGGATTTTTTTTTCATGCAAAAAATCACTAGGTGATATCATGCAAGCTTTGCCACAGCTTTAACAGAACGAGGGACCTCAGATGTGAAGCAGTAACAAGGTAACAGTAAAAGTATAATTGGAACTCAATCAAGCAATTTGTTGAGAGCAATGGCTTGTTTCCACCATGCCCTTCTTTTAACTCCTTTCAAAGAGAACATGCTCTACCCTCGAGGTTGAGTACTGTGTTACACTTGCTTCCAGAGAGATTGCCACCTATTTTAGTTCTCGTGGGGTGGTCTGGCCTTTTCTGAACTTAAATCTCACTTGTGATTTACACCGATGTTGGAATGCTAGCAGTTTGCCTTTGGTTAGGGAAAAAAAAATATCTCTGATAGGAAGTTCACTATGTAGTCTAGGTATAATATTGGGGCCAGAATTTGGGGGGAGACAGGGTGAGATGAAACCAGCATGTATCACCTCCTTTCCTACTCTGAGCTTCAGTTACTTAAATGGTATTAAAGCTGTATATATATATATATATATATATATATATATATATATGTATATATATATGTATGTATATATATGTCCACTCTGCCTCTGCCTATGGCTCCAGCAAATCGTTTAAAATCCTAAGTATTCGAAGTATTATTCTAAGCATTCTTTCTTGGCACCATATGATTCCGAGCTTTAGGGTATATTGACTTAATTCAATTGTAAATTCATTTAGACAACATAGTGCCTTCCTAAATTTTTGAGAAGTGGAATGCCACAAAGCTTTCAAATTGAGAGAAGACAAAATTCTCGTCTTCTAGTGCCACCCAGAAACAGAAAGGAACAGCAATAATGATGAAGAGAAAGATACATTTGGACACCTGCTATAAGAAAACCCAGGATGACTCATGGAAACCAATCACAATGTCTAACTTCTTCCCAACACCTGACAGCAAGCTTGGCACGTGGTTAGTGAATTCATACCCAAACAGTCTCCCAAGGATTGAGCATGGGAAAGTGGGGTGTTACAAAGTTCTAGATCTTATTTCTCTTTGTTGTTTTCGCACTTCAAAATATAGAAAGATATATTCTTGTCTACATAATATAAAACTAAAGAGCCAAATTCACTGATTGTTTAATGTAGGCATACTGAATTATATTGCTATAAATCCTCTGTAAGGTCCTGAGTTTCCCAGGATGTTAAAAGTGAAAGTCCCATGTCCAAGACACAGCTATAATATCAGGAAAACTGGGAGACTCGGGCACATTAATTCCAGTATAATTCTAATATTGAATGGCAAACATTTTCCTCAGTAAGTAACCTGAGTCACGATTCCTCATTTATACCTTAGGAAAACATAGTGTCCCTCACACAGTACAACTGCAACATTCACTTCACACTTTCTGGGTTCGTTACAGTGGAGATGACCACAGGCTTTAGCTAATTCCTAAAGTTTATGAGCCAATAAAATATTTGTAAATTAAATTTAATGTGACTTCTTCCTGCTCAACAAATACTAGGGTATACCTTTCTTCGTGTGAGTGCTAGTTCTTGCATTTGGCTTTCATCAAACTATTGTTATGACAGTCTTTCGGAGTGCACACTTCAGAACAAAATATGTGTGATTAAAAGCAGCCTTTGTCCTCACCCCCACCACGTGGCAGCCACTGTTGCCTCCCCCAACTACTCTTTCCCGTGCAGTGAGCCTTGACTACAGGCTGTGCTGGTGGCCTTTGGCCAAAGGAGCCAGGCAATTCGCAGTGCCTGAGAAATTGAGCTCCCAGCTGCCTGTGGGGATGGCCACTGGCCAGTGAGTAATACTGTCATGTCTTAGCTTCTTAGAGGACCATGTGGGTCTGGACCAAGACTCACGTTCTCAAAGTCCCTTTTGGGATAACAGTGAGTCTATGTGTATCACTTGCTTCCTCATTGCTGGGACAGTTCATGAGAGGAACAAGTTTATTTGGGATTACAGTTCCAGAGGGTAGCGTCCATCATGCCTTAAATTTAGTAAACTTAGTATCAGGAGAAGGAAGTAGAGCTGGTTACAATGTGTCCACAACCTGGAAGTAGAGAGTGACAGGTGCTGCTGTCGCCCAGCCAGCTCTCTCCTTTTTATCCAGTCTAGGACCCTGGCCCTTGGATCCGTGCCACTTACAGTTAGGGTGTGTCTTCCCACTTTAATTAACCTAATTGAGATCATCCCCTCCAGACCTGCACCACGGAGGTTAACTCAATCACATAATCCCTCACAAGTGATTTTAGTTTCTAGCAAATTGACAATCAATATAAGCCCTCCCATCAGTTCTCCTAGGTTCTCAGGTGGCTCTACCTAACTCCTCATATTCCATGATGGTCTCTCCGGAGACTGCCCCACACTAGATCACCTGCACAGGAATCTTTCTCTTACAAGGCTGTGTGGCAAAATTCCTCCACACTGAAAGCAGTGAACAACTGTTGCCAGCTTTTATCAAAAGCAGCTGGGGAAACTCACTAGACGACTTGGGAGGCTCATCAGACCCCACCTGAGATCCCAGGTGCCCCAGGTGACAGCTTGACAGGGGGTTTTATTTTATGGGAGTTCAAATGCAAACCCCATACCTGAGGTCATGTCTGTTTTAACAAAGAATTGAGAACACGAACTGAGAAGGCTGACTTCATTCCATTTCCGGGAAGATTAGATGGGGAAAGGAAAAGTCCAAAGGGTGAGGAGTGGACCCATCCACGTGGTCTAAGTCCCATGGACCTAGGTAAAAAGAAAGTATCCTTTCCTATCCTGGGAGCAGCTAAGCAACCCAAGAGCAACCAGACTTTTTATTTTGGGTCCAGGGCTGAATCTGGGAGAAGGCAGTACCCATGGGTGCAGTGTCTGGAAGGGACTGGGCTTGAACTCTGCACCCACCAGAGTAAAACCAGCTCTGTGGCAGCTACTGCAGATAGCAGGGCAAATGTGTGACATCAGCCGCTGCATTTGTAAACAGCCAGAAATTAGTTTAAGATTCCTCTTATGAGTCTTTTTTTTAAAATAATAATCTAATCTCCCTCTCCAGCTGTCTGCAATAAGGCATGAAATCTCATCACCTTGGGGGAGAGAGTGTATAGAGAGTCAAAGATCAAGGGACAACGAGCTTCGTTGAGGTGCTGCTTTGAGGTCTCTGTGCTCTGTAAGAAGCCCTCACCTTGACCCTGAGAGAGGAACATCTACAGGGGTAATCTGGACAGAGGGAGCCCCACTGAAGGGCTCCTTTGGGGTCTCCATACTCCTGGGATAAGGAGCTCCCTGAAAGGGCCATGGGGAAGTTGGCATCCAGAATGGGATGAGACTTCTCAGTGGAGTGGCTGTTCTGCGTCCCAGGCTCTGTAAGTAAGCCCTCTTCTTGTGGCTGAGAACCGAGCATCGGTCAGTCATCTTGATACAAGAAGCCTCATCAAAGTGGCTGCTATGGGGGTCCATGTCCCCATAAGTAGCCCCTCTCTAAGTTCTGTAAATAACCCTAATAACTCATTGGTTCATTAACTGGGATTAGTGTAATCGTATTTTGATCTGCCCCCTGAGGCCTATCTGGGGTGAAGACATGAACTTGTGTCTTCCCAAAGGAAAAGTTTTCCTGCTATTACTGTGCTTCTTGGGAAATTGAACTCTTACTGTATGTTATGATTGATGGGCCCAAATATGACTAAATTTTATTCAAGACTGGCAAGTGTGCTGCTATTTGTTTGGCCATACTTACTAATAATTCCAATATCTTCACAACACCAAGAACACTGTCCATAGGTCACGAAGGAGTAGGAAGATGGGAAAGAATGTATCAGCTGCTGACTGGGTTACAGGACATTTCATTTCATGTACTTATGGCCTAAAGCCTACAGAGTAGGTAGTTTTGTTTTGTTTTAGCTATTGCTCAAAGTTTCTTTGAATTTACTGTATAGCCTAGTTTGGCCTTGAATTCACAAACTTATTTCACCCTCCTGAAAACTAGCGTTACCAGCATGTATTACCACACAAGGCTTCAAGGTAGGTGGTTTATCTTGCCCCCTTTTTCATGACAGGAAACTCATGATTAATGGAGGGTGCAAGCTTAACTTTGGTTTTCTCCTTTCATGGATCTGGGATTGGTGTTTGTTTTCATTTTACTCATCTTTCTCCTTTATTTCTTCTCTCTTTTTATCTTCTTTTCATTCTAAAAATAATGAACATTGTTTCACCGATAACCTTATGGAGAGGAGAAATGGAAATTGTTGAACTTGAGTTGTTGTAAGCTGCAATCAACTTTATATGTTCACACCAGAAATAATTAAACTATAATTATAGAAGCAATGTGTAGTATTTAGTTGGCAGGTTTGAACCTGTGCAAGAGCCAACATGCTATACACTAAAGTCTCAGGGGTGAATTCTTTGAAGCTACACACACACACACACACACACACACACACACACACACACACACACACACACATTTTTAAATGATAAAGTCAGCATTCACAAAGAACATTTCACTTACTGACTTTGACATGTGTTGGTATATCACACTGATAAAGTGTGAAGGCAGTATGGGTCTCTGTCTTCTTTGGATATGTGTAGTTTGTTTGGGTAATAATGTTCCAACTCCATTGCTAATAGTAGAAAGAACTCAAAACGTGTAACTTGATGAACTGGGCAAACTTAGTCAAGGGTCAGAATTAGGTCAACAATTCATCACATTTACAAATCTTTATGATTTCTTTAAAGCCAAACCCTTTTTGGCAATTATTATTGGAATTGTCCTTTAAAACACTTGGGAGTTGACTGCACTCATTACAAATATTGATTCGGAAAATGTTTTCCAATTCCTTGCTCAGAAGAAATTTAAACACAAACTCTATTATCCATTTTTAGGTCATAAATCATGACTATATTATTTAAGCCTAGGTTACTTGGGTAGTTAACTAATGTTACCATCAACTTATTTGCTAATGGTTAAGAATATTTAGGTTTAATTGGGTAGGATTTTTGGAAGGAAGGAAAAAAATTAACTCCCTTAGAAGGCTTTTTTTTCACTCTGAATTACAGGCCACACTGGCCAGGGCTGTGTTTACCATGGAATTAATGAAAAGAAGAAATGAGTAGAAAATCTCTAACGTGTGTGTACAAAAGCTTAGCTCAGAACACGACAACTTCCAGATCATCTATTTATATAAAATGTAACAAGAGATGTCTCATGTTTCTCTGAGTGTTTGGCTATGTTGTGATATTCACACAGTGCTTTCAAATTGTAATGAGCTTTAAAACCCTGGGCTGCAATCCCCACTGTGCTCCTCTGGTCCAGAGAAGGAGCAGTTTGCTCCAGGCTTTCAGATTTCTTTCCTACCACTTTCTCTTCCTCGGCTGCTCTGACATGTTGTGGCCCAAGTTCCTGCCTATCACCTTAGGTCTACTAGAGTCCCTGAGTATTTTCCCTGTTGTAGATCCTTCTGTAAGTTTCTTTGTGAACAACAGCACAGATTAGTGCACTCATACACCTTACATTGTTGGTGCGTACTGCGCTATGTAAGAAGTAGAGGCAGGGCAACATAATTTAACTTCCACTGGGTGTCTTAAATGCAATCATTTTCAAACTGGCTTAGGAATGATCTATGTCTCTGGGGATTAAAAGTTAAAGGTAATGCATTTTTAGAGGTTTTTGTTGATGACTTTGGAGCATGCTAAGCGGTTCGGCTCTGTGGTCTGCAGAAGCACTCTGGGGGATGTTTAGCACTATCGAAAAGATCCTTGATAATCCGGTCTCGACTCTCATCTGATAATCTACTCCACTGTGATTGACTCTGATATCACCCAGTTTCCAAGTATGGAGCGCCCTTCTCCACCTTCCTGCTTGTCATTCTCCAGAGCTTAAGTCTGCCTATTCTGTCTTTTGTGGTGTTCCAAACAACTCAGGTGGAAGAGCATGACTGTCTTGGTGACTGTCCTTACCCTCATACCCTGTACCTCTAGCCTGTGGTGCAGCCCAGAGCTAGGCACAGCTTGCTTCCCTGCTAACCTTCATTTGGACTCAGATCCTCTTGAAATCAGGGATCATGCCTCACAGTTCCTGCCAAAATTTTCAACATGTTCATAATATGTACTCAATATTGATTGTAGAACAAGTGTTTCAGGACTGTCTATATTAATGGGATGTATGAAATATGTGTCCCTGAATTAAAGAGCTCTACTCTAGAAGTTTCTGAACACAGGTATTGTGATAGGTTTATGTTGCCCCAAGTTCATATGTTGAAGCCCTGATCTCCATTATATAAGAATGTGATGCCATGATATTTGGGAACAGGAACTTAGAAGAGGTAATTGAGAAGAAATGAGATCATAGAAATGGGGCCCCTAATCCAACGTAACTTTAGATGAAGAGGAGGACACACCAAAGTGAAGCCACAGCAAAAAAGCAAACTTCTCAAATCCAAGAGTTAGGCATTGCAAAGAACTAATGACCTATGTTCAATTCCCCAGTACCCACATAAAGCCAGATGCACAAAATGACGCATGCGCATGGAGTTCCTTTGCAGTGCCCATTTTCTCTGTCTCTCTATTGCTCTCTGCTTGAAAATGAATAAAAATAAAAATATTTTTAAAAAACTAAAAAAAAAAAAACCCAAAAACAAAGAGTTAGGCATCAGAAGAAACCAACCCTGCTGACCCCTAGTCCTGGATTTCTAGACTCTAGAACTGTGAGAAATTAAGTTTCTACTTAATTTTAAGCCACATGGTCTGTGCTATTTTGGCAGTGGTTATATGGTTGGCACCATTTTCCTACTCACTCCGTGCCATAAGGAGCTCTGCTTGTGTTGAGAGCAGCATGGAGTTTCTGCCATCACATTCCTTGGCTTAACTGCCAGCATGTCTGCTTGTGTCTCTTGTTACTCCTCTGAGCGCATGACTGACCTGCGCACTCTTACATCCAGGCTCCCACCTTCCCAGCTACACAAGGAGATTGCCAGAAGTTTCCTTCCTCTTTCGTCATCATTGAAAATCATCTTGTCCCTCTCTGACTGAATCAAATATTCTAAGAAGTATAAGTCATGCCTAACATATCCTGTCTTTGGAAAATCTTCTCTTTGCATTAAATTCTAAGTCAAATATGCTGAATATTTTCACAATTGATTTCCTTTCATTCTCACAAGCGTTCAAAGTAGGAGCCACTGTCTTGACCTCTGGGGTTCATAGAATGGGCTATTACTCAGACACTCTTCTCACTCCAAAGAAAGTGGCCAGTTAGGAGGGCGAAGCAGTGTTGTGGACCAATATTCAAGGAGGGCATGAAAAGGCTTTCGTATATATGCCTCTAGATGCCCAGAGGCAATGTGAGACCTACTTAGGACCTGCTGCTGCTCTGAGAACTGGAAGATCTGCCACATTCCTGTTGAACGCTAGCATTCTCTGCAAGCAGTGAATCTCACTGTCGTCTTCAAGACTCATTCCCATTGACCACCAAGCTCCAATTCTTCAAAGTCCCACCACCTTCACCAAGCCTTTACATGTGGGCCTGTGGGGGACATACAACACTGAACTCAGGACTATACAAGAGGGCTAGAGCAGATTCCTTTGACAGGCCTCAGGCAAAACCACGCCTCCTACTGCCTTAATGTCACATCATGAGACAGCACACTACCCCAGAATGAGCCCCCCCCCATTTGCTAGCTTGTTGTAGGTTTTTACTGTCGTCCTAGGAAAGGAGTGAGACACTGAAAACACTGTTTGATGCACTTATTCTTATTTGATTATAACTGTTTCCTTCTTAAGCTTCTTTACGTGCTCAAAGACTTGTCACTCACAGTAACTCACAGAGACGTTCACTTTCACCCAGCCTTGAGGTTTGGCACTGGCTTCCTTTTCCTGCTAAGTACTTGGCACCTGTAGAAAAGCCAGCTGTTGGCACCTGGAAAGATTGATCCTCTATCTCACCTGTCCTTTTAGCAGGTATTTAAGTGATAAGACTCCTAGCCAGTGGCCACTACAAAGACCCCTTAACTCAAGTAACAACCCATCCACCAGTCACCATGGATGTAGGTCAGGATGGGAGCCTTGGATCCTGTCCCTTCTTCCTCTTCATAGTTCCTTTTAATTTCATGCCTTTGGTATGCTCTGTGCCTGTGAGTTCAACTTAACAGTCTGTGGTAAACAAAGAACATTCAATGGGATTAGCTTTATGTCCTAAAGATAACCCTGTCCAGCCTGTGTCTTAGACACTCATGAAACCATGGAGCGGTCCTCCTGTCCTGGTTTGCAGGTTCCTTGCTGGTTGGAGCCACAGACACTTTTGCTTCCTTCCTACAAGGCAAACACATGAAGTTACTGTGTTCCTAGGGAGGAACTCTGTATCCTGATTCTTGTTATGGTAAAGAAGTCAGCAGCACGGTTTCAGTAGCACCTTTAGCAGAAGGTTTCCCTTTGTGAGCCTGAGTGCCCGAGAATGGGCTCCTCCTGGGGGTGAGGGATGCATGCCACGGTCCCTGTGTGGATGTCAGAGGATAACCTCAGATCATCTGGTTTGTTAAATGCTGCATTTGTCAAGTTAGCTGGTTAGAAGCTTCCACCTCCCATCTCGTCATGAATTGCTGGGGTGTGTCTAGCTTTTTATTTTATTTTTTAAAATATTTTATTTATTCACTTTAAAGCAGAGATACAGAGAGAGAGAGAGAGAGAGAGAGAGAGAGAGAGAGAGAGAGAGAGAGAGAGAGAGAGAGCACCAGGTCCACCACCTTGTGGGTCTGGCTTATGTGGGTCCTGGGGAATTGAACCCAGGGCCTTATGCACTGGAGGCAAGTGCCTTAACTGCTGAGCCATTTCTCCAGCCCGTGTCTAGCTTTTTAATATCCGTTATGGGAAACTGAACCCAGGTACTCATGCTTGTGTGATGAGCACTTTCTTCACTGAGCCAATTCCCCAGCTTCACCATGTAGATTTAAAAACATAGTCTGCAAATTTAAGTACATCTTAGAAGCACTGTGGTCACAAAGGACTTATTACAGTACCTGGCTCAGATTCAAAGGAGAAGAAATTGGATTTAAGTGCATATATATATATATATATATATATATATATATATATATATATATCTCCACATGTGTGTAGAGGCCAGAGGTATATCTCAGCTATACTGAGTATTTCAAGGGCAAGTATCTAAGCGCTTTTGCTCTTGCTATGGTTTGCTTGCTTGAAACCCAATCCCCCTTGCAACAGTGTTAAGATATGCGGCCAAATGAACAGAGTCCCAGTGAAAGTGCTGGAAGCCTTGTCCTCCTCTACCATGTGAGGGTGCAGTGAGCAAACTCTCACTAGACACCAAACCTCAACACCTTGGTTCACCTTAGTTTTTTAAGACAGGATCTCGTAATAAACCTGAGTTCATAATTCAGTCGGACTTGGTAGCCAGCAGAGCCCAGGGGTTCTTCTGTCTCTGCTTTCCAAGTGCTGGGATGACAGGCATGTGGTGCCATGCCCTGGTTTGACATGGGCACTGAGGGTCTGAATCAGACTGTCCTGCTTGTGAGCAGGGACTTTACTGGCTGAGTTGTTTCACCAAAATGCAAGTATCATAAGAGTGGAAACACAGTCGAAATAAGTCCCCTGTTTTCATAAGAGGTTACCTGTCAACAGTCACTCATACTTCCTTAGGTATTGCATTAACTATGTTGACTGTTATCATAACAAATGATATAACAGTTTTCTGTTTATGTGTAATAATTATGTGTTATTACCTCAATTGGCTATTCATGTTATTATTCATGTTATTTTTTCCTAGTTATTATTTCTTCCAGGTCGGAAGTCTTTTACTTATCTCTGAATTTTAGTACCTGAATTTATTTGGTTTTCAAGATATTTATGGATGTTGGGAGTGAAATAGTAGCGCTTCCAAAAGTGATGCCCTTCTAGGCAGTTTGAGAACTTAGAGGGAAGGTAGCCGGACCTGGGAATTTGGAACTGGTCCCTCCTGGGCCTCATCCTTAAAACAAGCCACAAGGTTACAGTGAAGGCAAATGGAATTCCTGCCATTAGCCCATTCCTCTTCTGGGATGATGTAGACAAGCCCACTCTACATTCCTGCAGTTCAAAGAGGTGGTCATAGGAGCTCTTCAAGGCCAGACTGCATGTGATGGGGATGGAGGGTAGTCACATTTTCATCTACACATAACTATTTATTATACCTCAACCCAACTCTAAGAGATTTGTCTTGGACTTTTGAGGACCTTGCAAGATTCCAAATTCCCTATTGGCCTGTGAATGAAATCAATGACTCACCAGGTTAAAACAGTCATCCTTGAACAAGTGTCTAGTTTGCTACCATTTTAATGTAGAATTATTAAAAGAACAAGAGGTCCAGGTACCCTTAGGGAATATGGAACAGGAAAAGAATAGAGAAGACATTCTATGAATTTCAAAAATGTGTCTACGCATGACTCTGACTCCTGAATAGAAGATATAATGTGTGTAATTCATTGTGGTGTCATTTAATTTGTTTTTAATTAAGGAAGGCTCACTTTGTATCCATTGTATAAACACATCCCTGATGGACTCACTGTACAATTAGTGTCTTGCTGGGGTCCCCCGAGTCCAGCACAATGACAAGTATCTGAAATTCATCCTCCTCTTAAGCAGTGTAATATAAGACCAGTCACCCACGATTTTATGTCAGATCTCAGAAAAGCCATTTAAAAACAAATCTAAAGTATACATAATAATGGTGATGAAAATAAACATTAGGGAAAAGAAGAGATGATAAACATAACCTTTAGACCCCATAACTTCCTAGGATGTCAGCTATTTCAGGAACTGAAATGATGCATTCATCATATTCTCATCTGTTCAATATATAATTATTTTAACTATTATGTGTGTTGTTTATAACCCATTATCTTGCAATAACAGCTTGCATGGATCACTGCAGAATTTAAAAATATAATGGCTTTTCTTGCCAATATTTGATTTTCAACTCTAAATCTGCTGACTTTAACTATATCTATGCCATACACTCTGGGCAAATTGGTTTTTATTTTCTTAAGATTTATCTTTGAACATGCACCTGGATTTTCTTTTGTATAAACAAGTTTCCATTGCTCTGGTTGCTGGTGGCAGCTGGCTTTCATGAATGAATGAGCTTTTATATAGACAAATTACCTAAATGAGCAGGACCCCTAATCTAAGACATTCATAAGGGTGAAGTGATGGGAATATAGCACTTGTCTAATTATCTAGATGATGGGACCAATACAGTACAGATCATATCATTCCCTCGTGAATGACTACAATTACTTTGATCCTATTAACCAGATAATTGCCTTTCCAGTATAGAGGATGGTTACTGTAGATAATCAATCTTATATTTATATAGAAAGATGAACTTATGGATCCCCCACCAGAATAAACCATTTATCTCTTGCTCTAGTTAGGCCTGCATCAGTTAACTATCATATTTAAAGAAACATTCACTTATTTAATCACTGGTTTATATATACTGTATGCAGGAAGAGAGCTAGATGCTGCAGCAGTAAGATGAATAAGACAAGTCTGATTTCCAAGAAATTCACTATGTACTGGGATGATAGAAACATAGCAACATTTTCATAGTAAAATGACATAAGGTTTGTATGATATTTTAAAAAGTATTTTATTTATTTGTGAGGGAAAGAGAGAGACACCTACTACAGTTGTGCCAGGACCTCTTATCACTGCAAATGAATTCCAGATGCATGTGCCACTTTGTGCATTTAGATTGACGTGATACTGGGCTGATAGACTGTAAGGGAGTCTTTAACTCTTGCTGCATCTCCCCAGCTCTGCACAGTATATTTTGAGGACCAAGAAAAGTATAAATGGGTATGTATGGTAGGAAGTGTTGTTTCAGAAAGATTTCTGGAAAGTGTACTACCTGAAGTTAGCTGTTAAATTTAGTCCTATGTCTTCAGCAGAAGAGGGAGCAGCAGGAAGTACATTTCAAGTCACAGGAACCCAAGAAGTACCAGCCAGGGAGACTGAGGAAAAGGCATCAGTTCTCACCCTGTGAATCTACCAAAAGGGAATGAATGCAAGGAGCTGGTGAAATTTGAAAACTGAAGGCATTCATACCTGCATGATTCAAGTTTCTCAGTTGGATGGACAGGAAAAGTGAGGCTGGGGGCTGTTGAACTGGGGCTTGGTGAAATTGATAACAAGGTGGGAGAATTGCCAATGAGGATGTAAGAGAGAAGTGGATATAGTAAATTTGGGGAGTTGTAGAGGTGCCCCCAGAATCAAACTTCTGTTGGACATCATGGATTTTTCATGAGGGAAGACTGCATTGGGGATAAACTGTGGGGTTATTTTAGCCCTTTAACATTTCCCCCTAGGCACAGGGGGAGGGGAGGCAGATTGTGTCAGAAGTGATCTCACTTTGTGATGGTTTTAGGCAGGTGTGGCTCAGAAAGGCACAAAGATGCAGATGACAGAATGATCTGCATTATAGGCAGTGGGATCTGGGTTACCTCAAAGGAAAGAGGACCCAAGGGCAGGCAGATCACAAAGCTGGGTCTTTCTAGGAAGTAAAGAAAAAGTGTCACACATAGATGAGGAAGTTTGCAAGCTTTAAGAACTTGGAAGACAAAGGCTGTTTGGTGGAGGGGTAGCTCAATATTATCTAGTCACAGTAGGCAACATTCTAGGATGGACCCTAGAGACCCATGTCGCTTTTAGACCCATCCACATGAGTTTAGCAGAATCAACTGCCCTGTGCTGAAACCACCTCAACATGTCGATGGGTGACTGGTCACTTAGACACTGAGTGAATATTTCAAGACAAGTAACTGACCGCCTTAATTATTGCTGTGGTTTTCTTGCTTGTGTTCCTTTGAAAATTTGCTTTAAGACTTAATCCCCATTGCAACGGAATTAAGATACATGGCCTTTTAGGACACGGTGATGATTTCTATTTATTGGTAACTTGACAGAAGCTAGAATCTCTTAGCAGATGAATGTCTGTGAGGAAGGACCTTGATTATGGTCATAGACGTGGGCAGCACCATTCTACCTGCTGGCATCTTGGACTGTATAAAAGGGAGAGACCAGCTGAGCACCAGGATTCATGATTCTCGGCTTCCTCACTGTGGACTGAATGCAACGAACAAGCGACTTCTTCCTCCAGCTCCTGCCATCATGCCTCTTGCTATGGTCAACTGCAACCTCAAACTGAAGCCCAAATAAGCCCTCTGCCCTTGTCAGATATTTTGCCCCAACAATAAGAAGGATAGCTAATAGAAAGATGATGAATATCCTTATGAGAGCTCTGGAATGGACTAACTCGGCCCCTTTTATTTACTCGTTTCACTCTTACGCCATGTGAGGAGGAAGCAGATATCAAATGTCAATGCTTTGGTGTTGGACTTCTCAGCCTTCAGCATTGTGAGACATACATTTCTCTTCTTTTCAAATTCCTCAGCATCAGGCAGTTTTGTTATAGCAGCCCAAGTAAACTGAGATAGTTCTATAGGGCAGTACAAAAATGGGTCAAAACTATAAACTATGAAAATTTATTTTCTCTGGCCAGATTTGCTTAAGGAAACAAAAGAAGGACTTGAGAAATGTAGCCTTTTTCTTAGTGACCTAAATGTGAGCTGGGAGGAATGTGATCTTTAACACAGTTCAGATGAGTTGGCAATGTAGAAAGTTGAGGCATCAGAACACGGCTGTTTTGCAAGAGGTGCAGAATGAGCAATGCCACTAGAAGATTATTTTTTGTATGTGTATTATTTCCCCAAAAGAGTAGACATTTGACTGCACTTCAGGCCAGATCTAATGTCATGTCACTAATCCATGGGACAGCTTGTGCTGCTAATCAGAAGCAATGACATGCAGTAATGAGAAGTTCTCCTCAGTGGAGTCACCACAGTCGGACAAAAATACTCCAGAGCTTATATTCTCCAGAGACTTTGTCTTTGTCATGCAATTTTTTACCTAATTCTCATTTAAAATGATAAACAACAACAACTACCAAATAAAAAGTCAAATCTGGATGCCTCAGTGAAGAGTTTTATCCTTGACTCTTCCAATTTTCAAAGCTTGACTTTAAATATTACGTTTATACATTCAAATTTATAATCTACATTCCATCAAAAATTGAACCAATTTTCATAGCAAAACAGTGGCAGAAAGTGGCTCATATTTTATACGGCTCTCAGTGACATCCCATATACATTGCTATTTGGAAATAATTTTTCATTCCTATGCAGTAAATTTATTTTAGGACAGATCAATTAGGAACGGTTTACATAGTTAAAATTCAAGTGTTAGTTCAGCAATCTTTATTGAGTTTGGTAGATTTTAGCTTCCCTGGTTTAGTTCAACAAGCATCTTTGAAATGTTTCCCATCAGTACTCAGAAGACACAATGATAAATTAACTTTGCCCTTGTCCCAGGGAAAGGTCATGCAGTGCCTGAATGAACATATTAAGTGCTAACTTAGAGATGTGCAGGAGCTGTAAGCCTAATGGAGGATTCCTCTCTGCATAGAAGTCAGTTCTGAGTAAGACTTAATTAGTCTGAAGGAAAACTGGGAGGCAGGCTTTCTGGGTGGGGAGGAATATGACAAAGTGGCTGTAATTAGGTCGACTGTCATCAGAAAGAGAAACAGCTTTCAAATTCTGCCAAATTTTCCACTCAGTGAGGGGGAGCCCTTGACTGGAACTTGGGTTGCAGAGCAATAGGCACCAGATCCCGTACACTTGGGCTCCCAAGACAAGATACAATATGGGAGCGATTGACAGGGAGGCTACTAAAAATAGAATCTAGGTAATCCAGAATGGTGTATATTTGTTAACCTACACTGACCTCACTCTCCAATCAAGATTATGTTTGTGTTTTTCAGGATGCAATAAGAGAGCTGAGGCCCATCTAACCCTACCAACCGACTGTACGCTGATACCTGAGATCCTGGCAAGAGAGGAGCCACCACAGTCATATCGTGGAGGAGCCATGTGGAACCCCACAGAGAATGATGGGATGAACCAGTGGGACCCACAGCCACAGACAGTCAATCAACAACAGTTATCAACAGGATAAGCCAGTGAGACAGAAACCAATGATTTTTGACACAAAGACCCCTAAGCTCACAACCTTAAAGCAGCCTTAATACTCATCCACCACGACTCAGGGTACTGTACGGAAGAGGGGGCGGAAAGATTGTGAGAGCCGTGGGGGAGGAGACTATCCAGAGGCATGGCACCCCTCAGTAACAGCATACTAGGACCAGGAGAACCTGGCCGAATACTAGGCTGTCCATGGTCCCCTGTCACAAGGACTTATCCAGATGACCCACGGAGGAGGATAATCAGCTGGTTTGGGAAGGGGGAGGGGGAGCATCGGAGAATTGGGGATAACAATTCATTGTTTGCCCACTAAATAATGTAACTCATTATGGACAATATCAGGTAACCATGGTGAATAAGGGGACACGGTCTTGTTCCAATATATACATATAAAGAAATCTTCCAAGAAATTATTGTAGGTCACTTGGTCCCAACATGAGATCGGGTACAACTATCAAGAACATGAGGAGGAAAAAAGGGGAGAAAGGAAAAAAAAAAAGACCAAGAACCTCTTCCCAACCTCATTTTTGCTAGGATTTTCCAGAAGGTTGGAATTCCAAGAGGGAAGGATCTGAGGTTAAATCAAGTTGGACTTGTGACTTATACCTCAGACTAAAATATTCTAGTCACGGAGTTTAGGCTGGGCTTCAACGCAGAGACTCTAGGACTGTATCTGATTTAAGTCAACCAAGAAGCCATGGGATGGGCCAAGATTTTCAATGAGCAATTTAAAATAAGAAGGAGGATGAAAATTTTTCGTGTTGTCATGTATTATTTTTTGATCTACTATTTGCATTGTCATTAATTGACTGTGAACCTGTCTTAGCAATATTAAGTTTAATAGATGAGGTATTCTGTTGGAATATTTCTTGTATGAAGATAGCAGTGGACCATTGCAAGCAGAAATTTCCAACAGGGAGAGAACTGGAGAAACTTAAGCCTAATGAAGAAGTTAGTGTAGTAATACACACACACACACACACACACACACACACACACTAGTATATTTTTCTTGAACCAATTCCTTTTCCTTCCAGTTCCTTTTCCTCAATAATCTATGAGTTTATCTTTTCCTCTTTCTCTCTCCTTCCGTCTCCCACCCTTGCTTTATATTTTTTGTTTACTTACTTATCTTCGTTAGTTGATTTATCTAAGACAGGTTCAATAGCCTCAAACTCTCTCTGTTCTTGCCTCAGCCTCCTAAGTGTGGTGGTGTGGACGTGGGCAACAAGTGGATTTGTTCCAGTCAAGTCTACACATAGCTACCAAGACAAACGATCTGAAACATGGTTTTGACTCTTCTTCAAGAGCAGTGGCTTGCAGTGGAATTTTATTCAGCCATGAAGAAGAAAGATACTGTGCCATGTGCAGGAAAAATGGATAGAGATGAAGTTCATAATGTTAAATGAAATAAACCAGACTCAGAAATAAGTTTCCTTTAGTAGTATGAATTTGTGCATTTATCTATATGTATGTATATGCATATGTGTATATATACTCATATGTGTATGACAATAGAAGAGGGGATGCTGGGAAGAGGAAGGGGACCAGCAGGAGGGGGTATATATTTAAGGTACATGAAAGGATCATAATATACTATATACTATGGATAGATGAATATATGTCAATTTTAAGTGGGTTCCTCTAGACTTTCAATCAAATTTGAGTTTCTCAGTTAAACAGGCAATTTCCAATCATACCCCATCTTTATTGTCATGTATTTCTCACCACATCTATCCTATTCGAGACCACTCCACCCTGGCCCAACACGTCTCCTCATGGATCAGTTATCCCAGAATGCCTCATGCCCTTTCAACACCACTTCAATCTCAGTGCATGTGGGTTAGGGAACTCAGGGTGTTTGCCACACCGGGGGACTTCAGGTAAATGTGTCTCATGGAGGCAATGCATTCAAGTCCTAAATTGGTTTTCACACAGGGCCTGGGATATTGAACAGAAAATATCCTATTGCTTGTGCTGTGCCATGTGCACTGCTCTTCCCCCGCCCATTCCCTGTGATAATGGATCTTCCTAGAAGCCATGATATGCTGCCCCCACCAGGAGCTTGCTGTTTCTCCACAGCCCGCTTGTCCCCCACCGGTTCATGGTATTTTGTTACACTGACTGGAAAAGAACTGAGACACTCTACCAGGCCGATAACTGCCTAATAGCCTTCCACTCTTCTTTGAAGGTTAATCTCTGGTTGTCTCCTAGACAGGATTTTGCATCACCATGGAAACAAATCACTAGGCACGTCCATGAGGGGCTTTGGCACTATTCCATGGGCTGAGGTCCCAGACTGAATAAAAAAGAGCTCTCTGTTTCCTCACTGTGGACACAATGTGACCACGCATTCCCCACCATAATGGACTGTGACCTCAAAGTGTAAGCTAAAACAAACCCTTCCTTTCTTCTTGCAGAAGGTTGCTTCTGGTCTAGTATTTGGGCACAGTAGAGAAATTATTTCATATACCTTCTATTATTGGAAGTTGCCTCCCTACCTGGCACCACTGTAGTTGGTATCCTGGTTTGAAGGATTTCTTTGGCACTCTTGATTTTCTATCGCTAAATCCTGCCCTTCCTTTTCTGCCCTCCTGCTGTATCATCCAACATTCCAGTAATGATGATGCCAATGATTCCATGTTAATGCAGTGCTAACAACATTCTGGCAATACACTTAATGACTTTTTCACACTGCTTCATTCCTGCTTATGACTCGTTTGTTTCTTGTACATTTTTACTGGAACCTTCTATTTGCTAGTAGTAACTATGCTCTATCGAGCAAATACTTCAGTTTGCTTTATAAACATATGTGTGATCCTCACTAATATATAGAGTGGATGTCTTTATTCTCATGTTATAGAAGAAAGCAGGAGATAAGTTAATGACTGATTTCATACTGATAGTAAATTACAGTCAAATCTTGGGCCCTCTGTTCCCAGTGCCAGAGATAAGTAGGTTGATATATTCCTGAGAGTCCTGCCTCACATCCTGTCATAGAATGTATCTGGTCTTGAATTTATTGAATAATTCTGGATGTGCCATTAGTGTCCTGAGTGTGTCCTATATCACCCCATTTGTTGGTAGGCTTTAAGTGTGTGTCCCTATGGTCATTTGTCCCTTCGTTTGTTACTTCATTCACTTGGGTCCTTATCCTGTGTCTAGTGTCCAACAAAAACAAGGGAGTTAAAGTTGGAACAGCTGAGCCTGGAGCAGGACATGCATGCAAGCTCAGCAGTATACTTAATGGGAGGGAGGTAAGTGGTCCACTTATGTGGGAAGGGCCAGCAAGAGGAAATGAGGTAAGCATTGAGCTACCAAGGATGACCTTGAGGAGAATGGCAAGTCAGCCCTCTGGAACGGAACCTGTGGAATTCAGAAGGATAAGATGGCATGTCCTGGGAACCAAAGCAGGTTCATCAGGGGCTGGAGACCCGGTAGAAGATGACAGAGTTGACAGAGATGTTCAGGAACAAGATACCAGCCATCCTTTAGATCCCACTCAAGGGTATAGCTTTTACCCTGTGGCACAGATTGCTTTGGATAAAGCCTGCCATTGCTCTACCAGCTGGAACTTGTACTAGTAGATGGTACAGACCCCATCTTCCACTTTCGTGGCATTGCTATCCCTTTGTGATAGCTAGTTAATATTACACTGGAGGCTGGCAATGTAGCTCATAGGTAGAGGGCAATTGTCCAGCATGTGTGTGACCCTATGTTTACTATCCAGGACCACAAACACATTACTTTACCCAAAAGAGTTTTGATGATTCTTGTTGAGTGGAAATTTAGAATCTAATATGCATTTGTTTAGCAAATGCCCAGAGAGCTAATACTGAAACAAACTGCATCATGTTGCAAATGGTCATCTGTGACTCTGATTTTTAATGCCAGCCTTCATCACTGACTGATAGGAAACCTGAAATGCACATCAGAGAGTCTTTCTGAATCCGAACACAGCTCAGGTGTCAGGGATGGATGCATTGACCTGCTTTTCTGCCCTGGAAGTTTACCTTCTGTGACAGTCCTCGCCCCATAAATTCAATGCGCTAACTGGCTCCCGTACATGATGGTTTTGGGACACCTTTAAAAAGCGAAAATTGCTAAAAGATAAGACCAGGGGGAGGTTTAGGACTGAGGGTCTTATTTCATGTTTTGTAGCAAAACCTGATCCTTGTGAAGTGTGGTTGATGAGCAGGGGGTCAAGTTTGGAGGGTACTTGCTTTTCATGGAAGTTTCCAGGTCTTCGGATCCCAGGAGAAAGAGTTTTACCAGAGATCCATAGTAAGGTAATAGAAATAGAGACAGCTTATCAAGAAAGGAAAAGACATTTCTGAAAACGGGAGTGGCTAGTGAGCTGGAAAAGGTGTATATTCCCCCAAAGCCCTCGGCCCCAAGGCTCACGGTCATTTAAATAATAGCATCCTCCTTCTCTCCTCGGTGTATTTCTCCAC
This sequence comes from Zapus hudsonius, assembly GCA_004024765.1. Classification (NCBI taxonomy): domain Eukaryota; kingdom Metazoa; phylum Chordata; class Mammalia; order Rodentia; family Dipodidae; genus Zapus; species Zapus hudsonius. The sequence continues at coordinate 25,166 of PVHP010022860.1, forward strand.
TCATGCTCAGTGGTTACATGTAGCCAGCATTGGGAATGTTTCGTCTTCTGGGTGCCATCACTTCCTTTTATCTATCTATTTGTTGTCCTTTTGAAGTCCCTATTCTTCCTGACACATTTACGTTCCCAGCAAAAGAAATGCCTGCATTTTCTCTTTCGTATATTTAGTTCATCTCAGCATTCCTTCTCTGCTAGTTTTCCAGCAGGCTGGGGCATTAGTCATGGTTATTCTCTCCCCATGTCATCTTCTCGGCAGGTTCCTAAACCCTGCCAAAGGTTGCATATGGCATGGTGACTCAGGAGACAAAAGAGAGCATGAAAACAACAGTGAAAAGATTTCTGTAGTCTCCCCTGTATCCTTCCTTCCACCCCCAACTTCAGATCCCGAGACTGGGGAGTACATGGATATAAAATGCTTTCTTGCTTTCACTGGGATCCCTCATGTTGGACTCATTTCTTTAAACATGCCTAAGTGTGGCTTGGCAATTTCACCTTTTTATACAATTTAAATACAAGCAAAAAGTGCTTATAGTGCTGTGAGTGTTTGATCTCAAGCTTTTAGATAGATTCTGCCTCTCCTTACAGTGGTCTGAGATAAAAGGAACCAGCTGTTTTCTTGTTAAAGATCAAGGTAATCAGGATGGCGATTCAGGACATAACTCTGATCACTGTGGGGATAAGAGGAGACCATGCATTTTTTTTTATTCAACACAGTATGTCATATTTATGATGCTGTCAGAGAAGGCATTTCATTTCATGTCTATATGTTATTTCTTTGTTGTTGTTCCTAGTTTTGAATTCTTGGCACCAAGTAAATTGAATGAGGCTGTTGTTGGTATGCATTCCCATGATAAGAGAGGAACCAATACTTCAAATTCATGGTAGACCCCTGCATTATTCTTTACAAGTAGGAAGTTTACATTTGATTTATACAATAATGCTGTAAGGAAAATGGTGCTAGTCTCATTTTACAGATGAGAAACTCAAGACCCTTGCAGGTTAAGTAACATAGCCTGGTTGTATTTACTCATCAGCCCTATAGGAGCTGAAGTTTAATCAAGTATCTACTGTCAGGACACTGATGAAGACAGCCCCCACCTTGAAAGCAGCTTCCCCTTGGAGCTTGAGTCTTACCCTTTCTATGGTTTACTTGTGTGGTCCTCACTTGACATAGACTGGAGTCAGCCCATGATGGGGATTGGACTGAACAACAAGAGAGAATGTCTGTCTATGCTGAAAAGAAACCTTTCCTTAGGACATGGTGGGTCTTCTCTTTTTTTTTAAATATTTTATTCATTTTCAAGCAGAGAGATAAATAGATACAGAGGGAGAGAGAGAGAGAGAGAGAGAGAGAGAGAGAGAGAGAGAGAGAGAGAGAGAGAGAGAGCGCACCAGGGCCACCGCCTTGTTGGGTCTGGCTTATGTGGGTACTGGGGAATTAAACCGGGGGCCTTAGGCACTGGAGGCAAGTGCCTTAACCGCTGAGCCATCTCACCAGCCTAGGGTCTTCTTCTCTTACAGTGTGTTCCACCCATTCTCCTCACTTGCAGATTGGTCTCACTCTTTCTCCAATATGCAGAGGGGATAAGATACTTGAGGGCAGAGCTTTTCCTCCCACACAGAAAATTCTAGACTATGCCTCAGAAGATGGTCCATTTTCAGCCAGGCATGGCTGCTCCAGGATTCTTATTTTATATTGTCAATACATAAATACACAGAGGTGTCTGATATCAAAAATAATCCAAGGATACATACCTACAATGGGTCTTGGGACTGAAAAACAGGGTCTTGAGAAGGGAATCCCAACTGCTTCTGAGAACTGGACAAGACAGCACAGCCCAGGATTCCTTCATGCTAGAGGTGAGCTGCCCCTCCTAAGTATCATGGGACTACATATTTTTTTCATCCATTGGCAAAGGGCAAAATCATTATGCTCAATATAATGAGGCCCTTTGTTCAGTTCTGGATAGCCCAAGTCCTAGAAGTCCACAGAGACCGAGATGGAACAAGACTTGGGTACCATTTAGTGGTGGACTAATCCTCCTGACTCAAACCACCATGAGCCCTTATATGTGTGTGTGTGTGTGTGGAGGGGCAGCAGTAATTAGGGCCATGGCTGAAATGAAGTATAGTTAGTGTTAGCATCTGGTAGCTTATTTGAACTTTATGGCATTATATTAGAAAATCTGGTAGTTCTTCTCAGCAAACATTTGACATGGAGAACTGAGAAGACTTATTGACATCAGCTTCTCTCCTGTTAAAGTCAGCACGCCTCCAGAACCACCTGGGAAGACCCACACCGAACAGACAAGTCAAGCAGTGTTAAGCGAATGGATGAGAGAGCAACACTTGCCTCTTTGATCAGTTTCATAAATCTGGGTCCCAGGCGCCATGGCTTGTGTCGGTGACACTGTAGGGAGCTCACTGCTAGCTGCGAGGCGCGGTGGGACGCGATGGCTACCATGTACACCGCGTCGTACATCAGAGCTGCCTCTGTCTGTGGAGGAAAGAGGACAGCTTGTCAGTTCCATGTCTGCTCACCGCCTTGGACCTGTGTCTTCA
>PVHP010022861.1:0-27959 GCA_004024765.1 Zapus hudsonius
TATAAGAGTCCTACCTGATTTTTCATTATTATCACTGACATAAAACAGTCAAATGAAAGATTCATATTGTAACACTTCCTTTCTGCGGGCAAAGTATTATACTTAGTTAAAGTTTTGTAACAATGATTATAAGAGTCCTACCTGATTTTTCATTATTATCACTGACATAAAACAGTCAAATGAAAGATTCATATTGTAATCTGACATATAGGCAAAGCAATATTGCTACATAGAGGCTCAAGAGCCAGCAAGATTCATGCTCTATCCTTGCCACAATAAGTGAATGTGATAAATATCCTGCATGCAACTGAAATCTCACGCCATGCCAGAAGAACCCAGACCATGCAGTGGCAGGAAGGGTAGTGCCTAAAGCCAAGAGCAAAACTGAAATAACACCAATCTAACCAAGGTGAATACCAGACTTGACAGAATCTAGGATAGCTGCTATCTCTATAACAGAGCCAGACACAACATGCTTTAGAAAAATATGTTAAATAGAACTTCTGTGGTATTCTTACTTAAATAGACTTGCAATCAGAGAAGCAAAACCATGTGCATGTTTTACCTAGCTCATTCAGCATAGTTCAAAAGGTTTGATATGCATGCATTAGCAACAAGATGGAGAAAACAGGGGTAGTCATTTCTGTGTAGTAGCAACCTTTTGGAAGACAGTTTAGCAAAATCTGTATGTACTCATTTAAAATGATGTAGCAATTTCTTCTGTGAATTTCTTCTATAATATCCATGTTGGTTCACTACAGAACTTTTGATAAAAACAAAAGATTGAAAACAGCCTAAGTGGATAAACTGTGTTATTTCATAACATTCATAAGAATACTATAGAATGAGAAAATATGTGTCACATACATGGGTACTAAGTATCTAATCTTTGAGGAAAATTGTCTATGGTGGGAAAAAAAAAAAGGAAGTTCAGGGTGGGAGTATGCATGAAATGCTGCCAGTTCTGTAAATGAACACAACGGCCATCTGATTTTAGGAAGGTGGTCCACAGAAATAGAAATTGTCAGTGAAGAGAGCACCTAGGTAGCTCCGGTATGGGAACTGGAAAGCTTACTTTTTATCGTATTTTTCATACCTTTTGAATATTTCATTATGATATGTATTAATCTACTCAAAATAAATTTTTAATGAATAACTTTATGGTGATACTTGGATCAAAATAAGTAAAGTTATTTTTATTATTAAGCAAATATATTTACATTATATATGATATATATTATGATATATTATGTATTAATATTATATAACAATTATATAATATTATCATATAGTATATAGTAATGTTATAGATTATGTAATAATATTAATAGCATATTAATATTAAGCAAATATATTTCAGTTTGGAAATTTTAGATAATATGTACAAAATAACTAAAATAATCATGTCTCCTAAGGACTTTTAATGACCTAATATGATATGTGTGACATTATATTTTCCCTTGTAAAAGTAAATGCTTTAGTAAAATATTTATTTTAAACACAAAGGATGGAGACTTCTCATTAGGTAAGATACTCTTAGGCTAACACGGGATAGATTTCAGCTGTGGGGTATACAAGATTCGTCAAATGAAAGAAACTTCATGAACAACTGTGGGTATGAGCTCTAGAAATGTGAATCTAAGAACTTCAATGAAAAGAAAGGTGGATTTTTTTAAAGTTGCTTGTATGGATCTCGAAATTTCCAATCAATCTAAGTGAGACTTTTAAAATCATTTTTATAAAAGCTTTAAAATATGAACATATTTTAGATTGGTAGTGTTCCCATCAGGTTGTCCTCTTATAGGGAAGATAAGACTTTTTTATTGAATGGTTTTTTTTTTTCCTAAATAACCACAATTTTGTCAAATTTCCAAGCAAGAAAATGCTATACCTATTAAAACACAGTATTTGTTTAATGAATTTATTTGTAAGTAACTATATTTTTCTCTAGACTTATTACAAGTCTAATTAGAAAAATTTACTTTCTACACATATTCAGTATGTTGTAAGTATATATAAATTCTTTATTAAAGAAACTTCCTTCTAGCATATAAACCAATAAATTTGTCTTCAATTTCCATTTTAGGAGAAAGATACCCGAGTATGTGAACATCCACTGTCAGATATAGTGATTGCAGGCGAAGCAGCTCATCCTTTGCCACATACATTCCACCGTTTACTTCAGACCATCTCTGATCTTATGATGTCTCTTCCCAGTGGCAGTTCATTGCAGCAAATGGCCCTGAGGTAATTTCGCATGAAAGTATTCAAGGTTCTGGTGAAAAAAAGATTTTATAGAATATGCAAAAGACTGAATGCTAGAAAAATATCTTTAACTAGTGTTGTACAAATTACAGAAATAGTGACCCCCCCTCCCCAACTTTCTGTTCTATTTTACAGTGCTTTTTTGTTTGTTTGCTTTTTTAGGGGTAGGGTCTCGTTCTAGTCCAGGCTGGCCTTGAACTCATGGCAATACTCCTACCTCTGCCTCCCAAGTGCTGGGATTAAAGTCGTGCGCCACCACGCCTAGCTACAGTGCTTTTTCTTTTATTAAATAGCTGTTGGCCTTCTATAAAATCCTAAGTGACTGTTTAGCACTCTGCCCTCTTTGCTCTCTCCTACCTCACAGCATGTCAGTTTTACAAAACAAGGAAAATTAAATTTCAAAAAAAAACCAATATTTGAAGAAAAAAAAAACTGAAGAAATAAGGACCCCAGTTACATGTAATCAAATTTAAAACTACCCAAAGGAGCATCACATAATTGTGTAATTTTAAGTTGGAGTTGAGAATTCGGCATTACTTCATGAACCTTACTTAGTACCATTAGATCCATACAGTGGAATCTAAATATAAAATAAGTCCTCTCTTGGTAGTAAGTTGATGGGGTGGTTGTACATCTTACTTGGCAGTAGAAAAGATATTTGTTGTTAATTTTCATAAGATTTTTTTAAGTACAAGATATATTATACTTCAATGGATTTTTTTTTTTTTTTGGGGTTTTTCTAGGTAGGGTCTCGCTCTAGTCCAGGCTGACCTGGAATTCACTATGTACTCTCAGGGTGGCCTTGAACTCATGGTGATCCTCCTACCTCTGCCTCCCGAGTGCTGGAATTAAAGGCGTGCGCCACCACACCTGGCTTACTTCAATGAATTTTTATGGAATTATCACACTGATAATTTGAGAAGCTCCTATCATTAATGTGATGCTGGCTTACACAACAGATTCATTACCTTTCTTGCAACAGTCGCCTTGATCTTCATAGCTTCTTTTTTATTTCCTGTATTAAAAGTCGATTTTCCTTAGACAATGTTTTTCTTTTATTATTGTTTTTTAAAAGTTACCTTTGACTGGGTATGGTGGTGCACACCTTTAATCCCAGCACTCTCAGAAGGCAGAGGTAGTAGGATTGCTGTGAATTCAAGGCCAACCTGGACTACATAGTGAAATCCAGCTCAGCCTGTGCTAGGGTGAGTCTCTACCTCAAAAAAAAAGTTTCCTTTATTTCTAAAAAAGAGAGCTAATACCAATGATTTTATTCCCTAAAAAATTAATGTCTGTAATTTAATAGAGCATTGGAATCTTGAGCTATTTGCTACAGAGTACAGTAGCTGCTACTCTAGGAGTTCCTTAGGTATTCCTGGGAAATAATTGTTTTATATATTGCTTATATGTTACTGTTTTAGGTGCTGGAGTCTCAAATTCAAACAATCTGATCATCAGTTCCTCCACCAGAGCAATGTCTTTCATCATATTAACAATATTTTATCAAAATCAGATGATGGAGATAGTGAAGAGAGTTTCAGTATCAGTATCCAGTCTGGCTTTGAAGCTATGAGTCAGGTTAGTTGCAATAATTGTTGTGTGCTTATAGTTCTAAAAGTTAACAACAGTGCATTAAAAGAAAGATTGTAAGTTACTCAATTTGATTCTGTCATACTATTTATTACCAAATGCCAGTTTTCTCATCATGAAAGGTCTCTTTTCTAATATCTGAATGCTTGCATTTATTTCTGTTAGGAGTTATGCATAGTTATGTGCTTAAAGGACTTAACCAGCATTGTTGACATAAAAACTTCAAGCCGACCTGCCATGATTGGGAGTTTGACAGATGGCTCCACAGAAACCTTTTGGGAATCAGGAGATGAAGATAAAAACAAAACTAAGAACATCACTATCAACTGTGTGAAAGGAATTAATGCTCGTTATGTATCTGTTCATGTGGACAATTCTCGGGATCTTGGGGTAAGAAAGGAAACATAATTTGTTTATTGGCTCTTTTTAGACCATTTGTAATCTCTTCTCATTTCTGAGTTTACAAAAGAGGCTTATCTTTTGGGATTAGTCCAACCAAATAGCATTTCTAAAGTATAGTTCAAATCTAAGAACATATTAATATGATTGGAAACATTATGGAAATGCCAATGTGTACAACTACTTTATCTTGTCAGAAAATCAAACTTAAAACTTTAAGAAAAGTTAAAACATTTCTGGCTAGAACTCACTGCTCAATATAGTTATCTTTGACTCTTCATACATTTTACACCATGACATATTCTCCATCAAAACAATAATTACAATTACATTGTCATTTTGTCTGTACTGAAATAATCATAATATATAAAATTATGTGGTGAGTTGTCATCTACTTTCAAGAGACATCTGAGTTACAAATATTCTCTTAGAGCCTGTAGATCTCAGTGTCTTCCAAATTTTTCACCAAAGCACCTTATCTACAGCATTTGTTGATGAGAGTTACATAGACTATAGCTTTCACAGTATGCAGTTCTACAAGGAATTAATGTTAAGCTACTTTTTTATGTACTTTCCATAAAACATACTCAACTCATAGATCTGTGGCTCTCATGCCAACACGACCAGTTTCCAGTGTTTAGATATGGCACTTGTACTGATGGATATTTATTTTCTATGTGAATGCTGCCTTTCCTTGGTTGGCTAGTGTCTTGAGGGAATAGAAAGTGTTCTCAGATATCCTCCAAGGCCATAGGGCAGTCGTTGTTATAGTCAAAAGTAGCTTAATTAACCTTCCTTTCTTTTGCTTTCAAAGCAATGAGAATATAACACATTGAACATGAAGATTTGAATGCTTAGAATTTGGATAAAGAGAAGAGTATCAAACTATGACCTGCCCATAAAGAAATACTGAAAACTGGGAGAGATAGAATTTGTAAGAATAAGACAAAAAGAATTGTAGAAATTGGGTTTGGATGAATGGTGTGGGGCCAGTTAGGATGGTAGGTTAAGATATCCTTACAATCTCTGAGCAGGAATATGGCATAACTATTCTGAATTGTCTGTTACAGAATAAAGTTACCTCAATGACCTTCTTAACTGGCAAAGGGGTAGAAGATTTATGCAGAATAAAGCAGGTAATTGAATTTTGTCATTAGACATTTTGTTCCCTAGAAAGAAGTGTTTCTTCTCAACCTCCACTATTCAGTTTCAGTTTTGGGATACTGCCAGAATATAATCAGCAATCATCTATTTAAAAAGCAGTAAATTAACCACTAGTCTTACCACAAGCTGGGCAGCTCATGATTCTTCCTTACCCACTCTCTAGTCATGGACCTACAGTGTTGTGTGCCCAGTTTCCAGCCCCCATTTATCTGTAGACTTGGGTGTCTTAAAGGTCATCGCAGATCTGATTCAAGGTCAGCATCTTAATTTACCCATATCTTAGACTAAACTTGATACCCTCTGACCTATAAAATATATCCAGATTGCAAGTCAGTTTACAAAACAACTCCAGAGACAAGCTAAGCCTTATCTGGTCATGAGCCTGAGATTGTACACAAATGTCAGTATTTATGTAACTGAAACTTTGCCAAAGCTGTTCTTCTAGGATTACTTTATCTTACAATAGTTGATCCTGTTTTTCAGCTTTTTTTTTGTCTTTCGTTTTCTCAAAACAGATTGAGATTGTAAAATGAAATAATCAGTATTTTTCAAATTATAGATAATTTAGGAAAACAATCCAGTCAGTGAGATACTTAATACTCCCTTTTAGAAAATTAACATTATCAATTCAAATAACGACGTCAGTATCTATATAAATCATCTATACATCTGATCACTTCTTGCTTATGAAGTACAGTGAGAATAATTTTAATTCATTTAATGGAATAATGTCAAAACCCATTTCACAGTGTGTTGATATTTGGTGCTTGAACAAAAAATATATATATTCAGTGAAATTCTGTAAAATAAGGAATCACATAAACCTGTCACAGTGGTGCATGCCTGTAATCCTAACCCTTAGGAGATGGAGGCATCCAGTCTCGTCTGATCCTGGAAGCTAAGCAGGCTTAGGCCTGGTTAGTACTTGGATGGGAGGAGGTGAAGGCAGAAGGATCAGGAGTTTAGTGACAGCCTGGTCTACATGAGACTTTGTCTCAAAAAAGAAAAAAAAACAAGGTAACAGACCTCTTTTAGTGGTGCTTTAAGGATTCAGAAAGCAGGGCCTCATTGTGTTTCTAGGGACCTTGTAGGTGAAGTAATTAAGGTTAAGTAGATGATTGGTAGTGCTTTCACCCATATAATTTTTACTGGGAAGCTGTATGGCAGTTGGACCTAGCTCTTAACTCTCAAATATTTCGTTTTCTCAGAGTCTCTCAATTGTGGTCACTTAAGTTTCTTATTATACCTCCTATAAGTAATATTACTTGACCTCACAGAGTTTAAAAAAGATATTTGGTAAAATAACCAAATATCTTTACCCTGTGCAGTTGTTTGTTATTAAAGCTTCTTGATGCTAAGTCCAGAACTGACAAAATGATTGAGTGGTATCATGCTCCTTTTTCTACTCAACCAGATCGATTTGGATTCCAGGCATATTGGCTGGGTAACAAGTGAACTGCCAGGAGGGGACAATCACATCATCAAAATTGAATTAAAAGGTCCAGAAAATACACTAAGAGTTCGACAAGTCAAAGTCCTGGGCTGGAAAGATGGCGAAAGCACAAAAATCGCTGGTCAGGTTTCAGCCAGTGTGGCCCAGCAGAGGAACTGTGAGGCCGAGACTCTCCGAGTGTTCAGACTAATTACATCTCAGGTGACTGTCCTTCCACAGTAAATTTCCATTGTATATTTTGAGAATATAACGAGATATTTTACATGACTGGTTAAGATTTCTGGCTCGAAGTGTAGTTTGTTCATTTATACTTCCCTTCATCTGTAGCTAAAGTTGCATCATCATTTAGAAACATAATGGCTATGTAAACAGATAGCATCTTATGAAACCTGAAGAAGCAGAGCTGCTGATAGCTCATCATGTTATCCAGCTCTTGGTAGACTTGAGGCAAAGAGATGGCCACGAGTTTCAGGCCAGCCTTGGCCTACAGAGTGATGCTATCTCAAAAAAAGTAAAAATAAAATAAAATAAATGAAGTCATTATTCTTCTAGCTGTCACTAGCTCACATGCCTACCTTCTTCACCAGGTATTTGGAAAGCTCATCTCTGGAGATGCTGAGCCTACGCCAGAGCAAGAGGAGAAGGCGCTCTTGTCATCACCTGAAGGAGAGGAAAAAGTATACAATGTATTTATTTGTAGCCTAAAAACTTCTTTCTCTTTTTCATCTTTTTATTTTTGGTCAGAGAATGAGTCCATGTGTTATGGTTTTTGTTTTATATACTTTAATGGGTATATGGCACTAGTTTATATACAATTTATGGCATAGTCTCACATACACTAGTACATTCTTATTGAAATAACTACTCTCAATATTGTTTTTGAAATTTCTTCTGAATCAGCTTCTTGACTATTTTTTTCTAAACTAAAACACTGTACCAAAGAAGCAAACCTCATCGACTGTTGTTACTGCACTGAGGAAGCCCTGCAGGACCATGCTAAGTAGAAATGACTGAGGATGCCTTTGTCTTGTTCTGGACCTTGAAAGAAAGCATTCAGCCTGGGGCCATTTCAGCATGATGCTAGATAAAGGTTTTTTCTAAATATTGTTAGTCAAATTGAGAGTGCTTCCTTCTGTTCCTAGGTAGGTAAGAATTTCAGTAGAATAATCAATATTGCACATTTTAATATGTGATACTAGCTTATAGGTATTTTGTTTTGCTTTAATGAAAAAGATGAACTAGCGGAAGATAGCTATATGGTACAGTGTTTCTTTTGTAAATGATAAAAATGTTTTTAAATTGACTCTAAAAATAGTCACACTGTGAAGATACCAAAAACAATTGAAATTTTACCTCAAAGAGGTGAAATAATATGGTATGTAAACTACATGTCAATAAAGCTGTGTTTAAAAATCAAAAATTAATGAAGAAGTGAAAAAAAACTAAGATGAAAAGAACTATCTAAAGAGATTTCTGTGCCAGGCGTGGTGGCGCATGCCTTGAATCCCAGCACTCAGGAGGCAGAGGTATGATCACTGAGTTTGAGGGCATCCAAAGACTACATAGTGAATTCCAGGTCAGTCTGGGCCAGAGAGAGACCCTACCTCAAAAAAAGGTAGGGGGAGTTTTCTGCATAATCTAGCTAAAACACTTTTTAAGGACTTATACAAATTCACTTTCTTTAATAGTTACAGGGCTGTTTTAGTTATCTTTTTCTTGAGTGAGATTTGATAGTTCTATCAATAAATTTGTTTCATCTAAGTTGCTGAATGTATTGGCATAAGTTATACATAATATACTCACCACCCTTTTAATATCTGTAAAATCTCTAATGATACCTCTTTTATTCCTTATGTCGTCAATGTGTCTTGATTCTATTTTTCAGATATAGTGTAATGAAAAATGCAGTTCAGTCTTTCCAAGAAATTAACTTTTAGTTTCATTGTACCCTGTGTTTTATTATTTTGTCTCATCTATTTTATGTGGGTTTGATTTGTTCCTCTTTTTCTGATTTATAAAAGAACAAAATTAGATCATAGAGTTGAAATTTTTTTTTCAAATTGTGTTCATCTTATAGTTCCTTTGGCCAGTGATTTCTCTAACTTTATCCCTTGCCTTAGTGCTATGCCTCATATGCCTAATATTATTTATTTAAAATAAATTCATCTTAAATATAGCTGTATGTTATTTCTCAAGGTACTTTCAAATATCAGTATACAAATATTCTTTAAAGAATCCATGTCTTTTGAAAATTTTTACATGTAAAGGCAACATCAGATGCTGACCTGAAAGAACATATGGTTGGAATCATATTCAGCAGGAGTAAACTCACTAACCTACAAAAACAGGTCAGTTAATAGCTATTGAATTCTCTTTATCCATTTTTGTGTGTTTGCTTTTGTTCTCAGCAATGCTGTGCATAGCTTTATTTTTTAACTTTATTTATATATAAAATAACAAGTTATACTCTTCCATCCCCTTGCCCTGGCCCCTACCACTTCTGTGGTATCATGGTATCCACTGTGGGGCATGAACGCCTCAGTTAGTCCATGTGGGTTAGTGGGGGGGCATATCTCAGGGTATTCCTACCCCCCCTTACAATTTTTCCACTCCCTTTTCTGCAGTGTTCTCTGAGATGGCAGGCCTGTGGGCAATCTGATTTAGTGTTGAGTTCTCTATAGTCTCTGGATTTTTTGCTTAGGTTTTGATTGATCACCATGTCTGTAACCATCACCCTAGGGCTGGTTGTCAGGCTAGCAGTATTCGTGTCACCTCTTCCTCTGCAGTTTCTCCTGGGGCCTGGAAGATGTGGTAGAAAGTGGGAAGTCTCATGGTGGACAGTCAGCTGCCTCCTTTTTCATTGATAAATCTTGGCTCTCTTCCATTTTTCTCTGCCATCTACCCCCTGTAAGCATGTTTGTGTATTTATATTTTTGGCTATAAAATGCCCTCCAAAATTATGAAGGCTTATTTTCTTTTCTGTTTGCATGTATACTGTGTGTGTCTGTGTTGGAGGCCAGAGGTAGATGTTTGGTATCTTCCTCAATCACTCCATTTTTGTTCTTTGAGACGGGGCCTCATACTGAACCTAAAGTTCACTGATGCAACTAGCCCAGTGATTCCCTGACTCCATCCTCCCCATCCCCAACTCCCAATGCTAGGATTACAGGTGTGTGCCAAGGCACTCAGCATTTTACATGGGTTCTAGGGCTAGGCTTCAGCTCTTCATGCCTGCTTGGTAAGCATTTCACCCACTGAGCCATCTCCCCAGCCCTTAAGGTTTATTTTTAATGCTGCTACTTTTGTCACTCCTGTAAAATGTGTCTTTTTCTGAAAAACATTACTCTTATGTCTCCTGTGTTCTTCCCCAGGTGCTAACTACACCAGTATTATTATTTTTAAATATAAGTAGATGAAAGATTGTGCTACATTAGTCATATAAAGTGGTGCTAGATAACAGGAAAAAAAAGTACTTCAAAAGTCAAACAAGGGCTGGAGAGAAGTTTCAGCGGTTAAGGTGTTTGCCTGTAAAACCTAATGGCCAGAGTTCGATTCCCCAGTATCCACATACAGCCAGATGCACAAATGGGGCAGATGCGTCTGGAGTTCGTTTGTAACAGCTGGAGGCCCTGGTGTGCCCATTTCTTTCTCTGATTCTCTCTAAATCTCTGTCTCTCCTTGCAAATAAATAAAAATATGTTTTTTAAAAAGTCAAACAAGTCAGACACAAAGTTACATACCTTAATCCCAGCTGTTCAGGAGATAGAAGTAAGAGGATCTTGAGTTTAAGACTAGAGAGACTCCAATCTAAGTAATAAAGTCAAAATAATGACTTTTTAAAATTCTGCCTATTATTTTAACTTTCTACACCATTAAATATTTTTTCAAAAAGTAACAAGAATTTATTTCTTTCTCTTTCATTGTTTTAGATGCTTATCAGATTCAAAAATGAAATTTTCTGCCAATTATATTGTAAATCCCATCAATCTTAAAATACCTTATGATATTTTTTAAATATTTTTTATTTTTTGGTTTTTCGAGGTAGGATCTCACTCTAGCCCAGGCTGACCTGGAATTCACTATGTAGTCTCAGGGTGGCTTTGATCTCATGGCGGTCCTCCTACCTCTGCCTCCCAAGTGCTGGGATTAAAGGCACGCGCCACCACGCCCGGCTTAAAATATTTTTTAAAAGTGAACTACATGTTAATTGGCTTTTATTTGTTGTGCTAGCCCACAAACAGAGTCATGGTCATGGTTGACATATGCAATTCATTTCTACCTATTCAATGGTTTAAGTACCACTGAGGTATTTTTTTGTTTTGTTTTTTCATACTTTCCCCTAGTTTAAATCATTGTTTTTAGGATGAGTTAAGAAAATGATATAGCTGGGTGTGGTGGTACACACCTTTAGTCCCAGCACTCAGGAGGCAGAGGTAGGAGGATCACCAAGTTTGAAGCCAGCCTGAGACTACAGAGTGAATTCCAGATCAGCCTGAGCTATAATGAGATCCTATTTCAAAACAAAAACAAAACAAAACATAATATGGAGAATTAACTGGGGAAAAGAGTATTTATGAAATAGAATAGTCACATGTAGTTACTCTTTTTGCTTGTTTTAGTAATGGTAGTATCAGAGACTTACAAATGTATTTTTATGTTTTCCATATTGCCTTTACACAGGTGTGTGCTCACATCGTCCAAGCTATTCGCATGGAAGCCACGAGAGTTCGTGAAGAATGGGAACATGCCATATCCAGCAAGGAAAATGCCAATTCTCAGCCCAATGATGAAGATGCGTCCTCAGACGCTTATTGCTTTGAGCTTCTCTCCATGGTGTTAGCCTTGAGTGGCTCCAATGTCGGTCGACAGTATCTGGCTCAGCAGCTAACTCTGCTACAGGACCTCTTTTCCCTGCTTCACACAGCCTCTCCCAGGGTCCAAAGACAGGTGATCCATCATCCCACTTACCTGTGCTTCTTTGTTACTTGAAAATTATTAGAAGTCACAAGGCAAAGGAAATTGTATAATGGCCTTAAATATGGATTCTAATTTTTTTATTTCATGTTTTGTTTGAGGCCTGTATTATAACTCCACATTCTCCATCAGTGACTCTTTGAAATGAGGATATAGCAAAGCAAACTGTTTCATTTACTATTGTTATAAAGAATATGCCAGCTGTCAATGGACTTCTTTCCACAAAATATACAGCAGCATTTTAGTCCAGACCAAAAAATTTTTAAAGCATATTTTTTCTTACTGTCCTGGGTTGGTAACTACCATTCTGAAATTTTAAAATGTAAATGTTATATTCTTTTCATTTCAAAATTAAAAATAGATGGTTGTGATGCTACAGAATAGGAGGTTGACATGTTAAAAAATGAAAATTGGAAAGCATCCGTGTATTCTTTCATTTTCCTTTCCAGGTGACCTCCTTACTAAGACGAGTTCTACCTGAAGTGACCCCCAGTCGCCTGGCCAGTATCATTGGAGTGAAGTCTCTCCCCCCAGCAGACATTAGTGATATAATTCACTCGACTGAGAAGGGAGATTGGAATAAGCTGGGCATCTTGGACATGTTTCTCGGCTGCATTGCCAAAGCTCTCACTGTACAGCTCAAAGCCAAAGGAACCACCATCACAGGAACAGCTGGTACCACTGTGGGCAAAGGTGTGACAACAGTCACCTTGCCAATGATTTTCAACTCCAGGTTGGTCATTGCCTATGCTTCAGTACCAAATTTTATTTCAAAATTCATTTGTTGGTGTATTCACCAGATAGTGTCCATAAATAATTGATTATATATGTATAAAAGGAATGTCATATATAATAAAAGTATCATTCACAATTAGTGAAGAATAGATTTACATGTGACAAAAATGATTTTAGATTTCTACCTCATCATATAGAAAAATAAACCAGGTTTATATTAATATATTTTTACCACATTAAAAATATATAAATAGGGCTGGAGAGATGGCTCAGCGGTTAAGGCACTGCCTCCAGTGCCTAAGGACCCAGGTTCAATTCCCCAGGACCCACATAAGCCAGACCCACAAGGTGGTGGCCCTGGTGTGCATTCTCTCTCTCTCTCTCTCTCTCTCTCTCTCTCTCTCTCTCTCTCTCTCTCTCTTATTTAAAAATAAATAAATAAAATATTTTTAAAATATATATATATATATATATATATATATATACCATGCAAAGGAAGTAAACTTCAAATCATTTAAAGCTTTCTGTATATATATATTCTTTCTAAAGTTCTGTTAAGACAAATTATAGGGGAATGTTTTTCTAATCTTCAGTTTCAGAATCCTTTCCTAAATGAAACACAAAGCCCAAAATTTATATAGAAAAGGATTCACAGATAATGCATATAAATGAAAATAAATAAACTTTTAAAATGTTTTCTAAATATAAACAACTACCTTTGGGCCTGGGGAGATGGCTCCATGGGAAAAGTTCTTGCCATGAAAGCATGAGGATCTGAGTTCAGGTCCCTAGCACCCATGTAAAAACCAGACATGCTGGGGAGGCAGAGATAAGGAATTCCCTAGTGCATTCTGGGTGATAGTGTAGCTGAATCTGTGGGTTCTAGGTTCATTGCAAGGCCTTGTCGCAAAACAAGTGATTATGGAAGACACCCAATGTTCACGTCTGGCTTGCACACAAGTGCACATGTACCTATTGCACCACCCCCACACTAGCACACATACATACACATGGAAAGTAGATAAACTTGGAGTACTGGAGAGATGGCTCAGCTGTTGAGGTGCTTGCCTACAGAGTCTAATGACCCTAGTGTGATTCCCCAATACCCATGTAAGGCCACATGCACAAAGTGGCGCATGCATCTGGAGTCCACTTGCAGCAACTAGAGGCCCTGGTGCACCCATCATCTGTCTCTTTTATCTCTCTCTGCTTGCAAATAAATAAATATTTTTTAAATTAAATAAACTTTGAAAAATAAACCTATATTATATATAATGAATTGTCATATTAAAATGATATTTATGAAAAGACAACTGCTAAATATCAAGATAGTTCACAGAATAAAGATCAAGCAACTGCACAATATCTTTGATGGTTAGGAACATTATGAAAAGTTGATCATTTTTATCTACTATAAATTAATTGTTGCTGCATTTTTGGATAGTAGTTTCCTTATAATCTCACTATATTTTAAATGCATATGCTTTGACCCACCAATTCTGCTTCTGAAATTTTAATATATGTGCATAACAGTAAATATGAAAGGTTATTTCATGCTTATGTATAACAAGCTGTAAAGCCAGCCAGTGACAAGTGAACCATGATACCAGAGGATGAATCAGTGCATCCCTCCTTCATGTGGATAGCCTTGCTAGGCCAAAAGAATGTCACTCAGCTAAGCAGTAGTGGGCTTGGTGATATACTTGTTGCTTTACATTGTGGCACCAATTCTCTCCTATCTCCTCGTGCATGGAAAAGTCTGTGGCCCATGAACTGCACTTTGAATAGTAGTCTTCTAATGATAAGATACAAACAGAATTTGAAAGAGAACACGAAATCTGGAATACTGCTCTCTTGAAATTGACGAAATGGATTGGGGTGCTATTTTAACTTTCTTTTACATTGTTTAATTGGATGGCATGCTTGTAATCCCCAGCATCATGAGAACGATGCAAGACAATCGCAACTTGAAGGCCAGCCTAGACTACATAGTAAGACTTTGTCTCAAAAATAATAATAATAAAATGTTTTAATTGATTCAAACAAAATGTTATGTGCTGAGTAAGAATTTTTTAAATTTTTTGTTTATAACAACTATTAAATGGTGTGCTGATTTATAAATGCTGATTTTTCTTTTCCTTTGTAGTTACCTTCGACGAGGTGAAAGTCACTGGTGGATGAAAGGCTCCACTCCTACTCAGATCTCAGAGATCATCATTAAACTTGTCAAGGATATGGCTGCAGTAAGTATGACTAAGAGCAGCACTGTCAGGCAGGACCCTGGCTGACACCACACAGCTGGTTCTGCTGCCTGGATGAAAGGACGTCATACTATGTTGCTTTACTTCAAGGTGATGCTTATATACTAGCAGTTGGGCCCTTGAAAGTCTTGTAAGTGAGTAATAAATTTGTCAGTAAAGGAGGTTTATTTTAAATACCCAATTAATTTACTTGAGAACTATTAGGTAAGTTTTCTAAAACTTTCAAACATAATGAAATAAAATATGTCTTTCTAACCCATAAAAAAAAAAAAAACAGTTCCTAGAAGTGAAAGTTTCTCATCCTCTTCAGTCTTCTCGGCTTATAAAGCCTCCGGACTTGTTTGCTGAGAACCTGTACGGTGTTGGTCTTGGTTGGAGCAGGAGAGAATCCGGGGTATGACAGAGTGCCTGGGTCCACAATGTCAGTTTCTTGTCATTGTACTCTGTTGCTAGGAGGCTGCCTGAGGAGGATGGCCATGGTGGAGTGAAGGTTTGGGCAAGGAGGAACTGAGTTTGAGTTGCTCCTTAGATTGTTTAATATATGAATATGAGAAGTGGGAGAATATTTGAAGAAAACCTGAATTTCTATTACTATATCCAGCTGTGGACATTTCCTCAATCTTTTTGGCAAATCGACTTTCTCAGCGTGCCTGTTGGATGAAAAATATTTAAGAAGAATATCATAAGCATCTAAGTTCTATAATAGTCAAGTGTTGATGTTTGTTTAAAACACTCTTGGGATGACCCCTAGGACTAAAAAGAAAACTACCACACCAAATGAACATTATTATAGATTGAGCCTACTTAGGTTCTCTAGTAATAGTAATAAGTGTTTATGTTCATGTTAAAATGGCTTCAAAACCACAACTTCTCAAGCAAAAATATCTTTGTTTTAACCAAATGTAAGAAGGGGGCTAGAGAGCAATCAACAGTGCTTGCTTGCAAGGCCTGACACTCCAGGTTCAAGTCCCAGTTACCCACGTAAAGCCAAATCTAAGAGGAAATGCCTTTGAACTCTTTTGGAAAAGGATGCTAAGACCTTAAATTTTTATTTACTTTTAAATCATCAAAATAGTAATTAGAAATTGAATTTTTTATAAGATTGTGGAGGTGTTTTAGTTCAGAAATTTGTGCCACTAAAATTTTGTAGTCTTGGTTTAAAAAATCCTATTGGTGAGAGATACTATTTTAGAGAAAAGAATTGACTATAATAATGCAGTTCTGATTACCTTATTAAAATATTTTATCCTCCTCAATAGGGTCATCTGTCAGAGGCTTGGTCCCGAGTGACAAAAAATGCTATTGCAGAAACCATTATTGCCTTGACGAAGATGGAAGAAGAGTTTAGATCTCCAGTAAGGTGTATTGCAACAACTAGAGTAAGTCTTTCTCTTTTGACTGTTGACCTGTATCATCGTGAAGTGTTCTTTCTTAGTAATAGGTTGGAACACATTGTGATGAATAGTTCAACTTGATCCGCATTTTTAATTAAATGATGTATTTATTGGAAAATATAAATGGCTTTTATGATTTAGGAACTAAATGCTAGTTAATCCTGCCCACTGTTAGTTGTTCTGTACCATTTGTTTTTATGATTTAGGAAGCTAAGGACATACTGGTTAGAAAAGACCAAATTACATTGTATGTAAATATTGTCTTTCTCATGACCTATTTACAGTAGCTTACCTCAGTGAGTTGAGTAGCAACACACTATGAAGGACTGTTGATCCTCCTCCTTTTTCTAGGGCCTGGTTGTTTCTAATGAGAAACTCTGTGGTTCACGCTACTGAGTCCATATGTTTTATTTTGTAAAAACAAAGTGTGCATGTCAATAGTAATTAGTCATCATTAAGGAAGTGGTGTTTCATTCTTCAGGTGAGATCCTTAGGGTAAGCTTTAGCCTGTCAGATTTTGTGTACCATATAATTCAACATAGATTGGAGGTTTTGTTGAATGAAGCAGGTCAGTGTGACTACATTAGAAAGAAGTAAGCACTAATAAAAAGGCTTATGTTGGTGCTCAGAAGCTTTATGAAAAGGAAGAGAAGTATTTCCTCAGAGCAAAGAAATCTAGTTTAGCCTACCTTGCTAGTAAAATGTGACACCTGAAGCAAATGTTTATGGCAATAGCCCTTTTCTGCCGCTTGGAAGTTCTTTCATTCTGTATTTCCTTTGTCTCTGCATGCTTTTTCTATTTCCCCATCCCAGTTTTACTATCTCTTATTCTCTATCTCCAGTTATATTCACACACACTTCTTAGAGTTGAACCACTTAAGTAAATTTTCTGACTTTTCGTTAGTGAATGGATTTATTGTTCTATGTAAGCTTGCTCTATTAAACTATTTTTTGAGAATAGTGTTCTAAAGTTTGTTAGACATGTATTTATGAAAGTGTACCTAGTATAGTGGTAGGCCCTTTGAGGCAACAGGAACTTCTGAGGAACTGTTATGTGGAATAATTTAATATATACCCAACTATCATGGGACTCTGTGAAACTAGGCATTGTACCAACTCCTTGAAACTTCAGTTCCTTGGGTAGATATTAGATAGGAAAGTACAAATAGAGATAGTAAATATTAATAAGTGATAATAATATTAATATAAATTCATTTTATTCTTATAAATGAATTGATTTAAATAGTATATTTATAAAGGACAATTTTATGTCAGGTAGAAAGTAGAGTGGTTTATCACAGAAACAGTCATTTGTCTGTCCAGTCGATGCTTACTGTGGGTACATCATATATGGGACTGAGTAACCTTGTAATCCAGGTATTACATCCTTCTAAATATCTCTATATATTCTAATTCATCCAACATTAATTGAGCTATTTACATATTTCAAACAGTTCACATATGATAGGTGTTTCCCAGGAGTTTGGTGGTAAAGCAGGCTTTGTTCTCCACAGCTCTGGCTTGCTCTGGCCTCTCTGTGTGTTCTGGATCAGGACCATGTAGACCGCCTCTCCTCAGGAAGATGGATGGGAAAGGATGGACAGCAAAAACAAATGGTAAGGTCACAGTTGTTCTACCAGAATTTTCTTTTATTCAGTGACAAGTTAGCTTGAGAGGAAAATTTTAAGTCATACTATAATTAGTGAAAAATTATGTCCAAATTGACCAGGTTCATCTCACAAATCTATTTCACTTACTAGAACTTTAGAAGATTTCATTTAATTATATAAATAAGAGCTTTCTCCTTCTCTGACTCATGTTTTCATATCAAATTTGTGGCCTCATTCTCTGTCTAGATTCTGTAGCCAAATACAGTCATTATTTTGACAAAATGGATATGAAACAGTAAGAGGATGATCCTCTTCAGGTATGATTCAAGTAGACAGAAGGGTCTTTGGAACAGAACCAATTCATATATATGTCATATAGTCCCTTTCAACATTTTCATGTTAGTGGTCAAATTTTTAAGTGAACTGTTTACTCCTTTAGCATACAGAATATTAGGATGTATGATTGGGGAAATATTAAGTCACTAAGAAAAGTACAATGCTCATGTCATTAATCATTGAACCTATATTGTTGAATAGTTTTGAGAGATTTTATAGTACAGTACAATTGCTATAATTCTTTCTAAAATCTGGTTCTAAAATTCTTAATAAACTTTAAAACAAGTATATTAATGTCAGAAACCCACTAGTTACATTCAGTTTGAGGCTTTCTTGTTAGTCTAATGTACCATGTGGAACTGTCTTACTCTAGCCTATGTGTGATAACCATGATGATGGTGAAACTGCAGCGATCATTTTATGCAACGTCTGTGGAAATTTATGTACTGACTGTGACAGATTCCTTCATCTTCATCGGAGAACTAAAACTCATCAAAGACAGGTATGGGTTCCTACCTTCACACCCAGGCCAGGATCTACTGTATGAAGAACATTAAAAGAAGTCTCAACAAAATAATGTGGGAAAAAATGGAGGGAAAATGGACTTTGGAATTAATGACCTTGGTTATTTAAGTTCCCACTATCCCACATGTCTACTGTAAACGGAACAGATTGCTTTATTTTTCATGACTTAGTTTCCACATTTATACAAGCAGAGCTGTTGTGAAGACTAAAGAAAACATTTGGAAATATTTGGAGCATTTTACAATGCTATATAAAGAATTAGTTATTATTTAATTACAAAATTTATAAACCCACACAGCAATATAAACACATACATTTTCTCTTTTCTTCAATGAAACAATAGGTCTTCAAAGAAGAAGAAGAAGCTATAAAGGTTGACCTTCATGAAGGTTGTGGTAGAACCAAATTGTTTTGGTTGATGGCATTGGCTGATTCTAAAACAATGAAGGCAATGGTGGAATTCCGAGAACACACAGGTAAGAGGATTAAAGACTGAGTCATACCTGAAGAAAGAGAGCAGTTGAATTCATAATTCCAGAACTGACCAAACTAGATATTAGTCCTCTAATGTGACTATTTTTTTGTTTGTTTGTTTGTTTTGTTTTTCGAGGTAGGTCTCACTCTAGCTAGCCCAGGCTGACCTGGAATTCACTGTGAACTCATAGTGATCCTCCTACCGCCTCCCAAGTACTGGGATTAAAGGCGTACGCCACCACTCCTTGCTCCTAATGTGACTAATTTTGAGTTGTATTCTGATACGTAATGGTGGCATTTGCCTACTGTCTAGATTATGTTTGACAAAATATTGACACAGTACTATGTCAAAAAGAGTACTAGACTGAAAGGAAACTTAGTTTCCCACTCTGTGACCTTAAAACAAAAGTCCTTAAGCCTTTCTGTAAGCCAGTGTCCTTCAAGCAGTGTTGACTGTGTGTATGATATTAAGTGATCAACCCATAAGTGGAGCGTAGGTAAGACTTCTGCTGTGTGTGATCACTCAGATCTGTGTTGCCTGTCCCAAGTTTCATGTGATATTTTCAGATGCTTTTATGGACATAGTGTTTCTCATGATTTTCTGAATGTTACCATTCTACTGATTATAATAATTAGCAAAAATGAATAGGGACTAGTTGACAATAAATTATATATGTCTAGTGAGCTTTTATTTCTAAAACAGTTTTTATTTATCTTTGTTCTAAAAACTGATTTGTCTTCTGTATTACCTTAGTAATGCAATGTTGAACCTTTCTTGTATTTATAATGTAGACTATCTTTTTTTTATTTTCAAGCAGAGAAAGAGAGAGAGAGAGAGAGAGAGAGAGAGAGAGAGAACACACCAGGGCCACCACCTTGTGTGTCTGGTTTATGTGGGTCCTGGGGAATTGAACCGGGAACCTTAGGCACTGGAGGCAAGTGCCTTAACCACTGAGCCATCTCTCCAGCCCTAAACTGTCTTTTTTTTTTAAGTTTTAAAAAATATTTTATTTAATCATTTCAAGGAGAGAGAGAGAGAGAGAGAGAGAGAGAGAGAGAGAGAGAGAGAGAGAGAGAGAGAGAGAGAGAGAGCACCAGGGCCACCACCTGGTCTGGCTTATGTGGGTCCTGGGGAATTGAACCAGGGGCCTTAGATACTGAAGCCAAGTGCCTTAACCGCTGAGCTATTTCTCCAACTCCCTAAAATATCTTTTTTGAAAATTATTCTTCTGTAATGAATTTTGAATTCAATCTATTGATATTATAATTAGCATTTGTGTGGCTGTGTTTAAAATTGACCTTGGTTCATTATTCTCAAGTCTTGTCCTTCTACCTCTCTCTCATTCTATCCTTGTTTTTATGGATTCTGTTCCTTTTTTAAATATGTTAAATATAGTTAACCTCTTTTCAAGTTGCAGAGTTCCCAGAACAGAGACTTTTGTTTTTCAGATTTTATAATCTGACTATAGATTCTGTTCTATGTCATGATTTTGTTACATAAAATTAATCAAGATTTGCCCTTTATTCTATAGACTTTGTCTTAATATTTTTGTCTGGTGTTAATGCCTTTAGAGTAAAAGATTTGCCATATCTGCTCAATCTACTAGTTTGGCTAGATATCTTGACTACTTCTAACTAAAAAACTATAAACCAGTTAAGTTTATTTGGACTTAGGTATATATATCTTTATAGTTTCTTATCTCTTTTCGTGATTATTTACTTTAAAATAAGGACAGCTTACAATCATTGGTAATGTAAACAAATCTGGTTTGCTTTATCAAAAGTAACCATATTGCAACACATTTCATCCTTTAAGGAGGATTTTTCTTCTTCTTGATCCTAGGCAAACCCACCACAAGTAGCTCTGAAGCGTGCCGCTTCTGTGGGTCCAGGAGTGGAACAGAGTTGTCTGCTGTTGGCAGTGTTTGTTCAGATGCAGACTGTCAGGTGAGTGTCCAGTTTAAACCAGACTATCCCAGGAAGAAAGAACACTTATTCCCACAAAATGCCTGTTCTTCATAAGTAAGAGCTGTAGGTTCACTTCAGCACAGTTTCCCTTTGTCAAGTGGTAAATGCTTTATCACAGCTGGGCATGAATCAGGTAGTGTTCAAGCCCAACGTGACGGTATGTTTCTTATCTTCCATCATCATGGGTTTTTAATTTTGTGCTAAAAGCAGTTAAATAGCTGAACACAGTTCCATTACCTTTATTCATTTATTTGCCTGAGTAAATTTTTAGTGTATGATGTTTTTTGAGTATTAAACATGTAAGGCCTATTCCAACCTACGCAATTAGAATGATATTCAGATATTGAGGTACTTAGGGATTTCTTTGACCCC
This sequence comes from Zapus hudsonius, assembly GCA_004024765.1. Classification (NCBI taxonomy): domain Eukaryota; kingdom Metazoa; phylum Chordata; class Mammalia; order Rodentia; family Dipodidae; genus Zapus; species Zapus hudsonius. The sequence continues at coordinate 21,521 of PVHP010022861.1, forward strand.
TCTTATGGCAAAGGGAGCTGATTATTGAGAGATTCTACATCAGAAAGATACTTCATGACAATGTATGGCAACAGATAGATTCAAATTAAAATTCACTTTTGAAGCTGGGTGTGGTGGCACACGACTTTAGTCCCAGCTGTGAGTTCAAGGCCAACCTGAGACTACATAGTGCGTTCCAGGTCAGCCTGGGCTAGAGCGAGACCCTACCTCAAAAAACCACACACAAACAAAAAAAGAAATCACTTTTTCTCAATGAGGCTTTCATTTTTGCAGAATGAAATTTTTTTAATTTAAAGAAAAACAGAAAAAAGAGTGATAGGAGGAGATTAAGCTCAAAATACTTATGTACAAATATAAGAATTGTCAATAAAACTTACATAAATAGAAAAAAAAGAAAAACAAACTCCATTAATCTTATGGGAAAATAGTTTGAGTAAATTAGTATAATAAATGCAGTTACCCAGAGATGTGCCCGTTTGGTCATTGTGTATTCTTGTAATTCATCTTTCCTAGGAATATGCTAAGATAGCCTGCAGTAAGACGCATCCTTGTGGCCACCCATGTGGAGGCGTTAAAAATGAAGAACATTGTTTACCCTGTCTGCATGGTTGTGATAAAAGTGCCACAACGCTAAAACAAGACGCTGATGACATGTGCATGATTTGTTTCACTGAAGCTCTCTCCGCAGCACCAGCCATTCAGGTTGCCACAGCTTTTCAACACGTCTAGATTTTAACATGGGAAAATAGATGTCACTGAACAGAATAATTTCTTATGAACACATATTCATATATTGAGAAGCAAATTCAATTAATTACTTCATGTTCTGCTTCCCATTCTCTGTGCCCAACTTTGAAGTTGTGATTTTTGTGAACTTATAAAACTATGAAATGTTTATTAAAATTATGAAATGTTTAGATTATTAAGTAGCTAATCTCTTAATTTCTGAAATGCAGAATATTTTAGAGCCTCTAGCTGATCTATATACAGAGCAATACGTATATCAGTACATAATATACTGATGAAGTTGCTGCCACTGTATTTGATAAACTAGATTTGTAACTTTAGACAGTTAATTACATGTATTTTAATCCTTGTAATTAATTGATTCTAGGATAATATTCTCCAAAAAATTGTTCTTTTTCAACCTGTAGCTTATACTTCTTTCTATCTTATAGCTAATTGTGTAAGTTCATATCTCTGTGTAAACCAGCTTACTATATTTACATAGGTTGTTTCACACAGGTGTTGTGAATTTACGAATAGGAACAACAGGAAAATGGGTAGCCTAGTTAATGATGTGCCATGAATAAAAGGAGTGCTGACACTGCAGGACACTGCCTGCCTGGCTGGAGCGTCTCCCACTTGCTCACGTCCTTTTTCCTTTCTTTCAGCTGGACTGCAGCCATGTGTTCCACTTGCAGTGCTGTCGGCGAGTTCTGGAAAACAGATGGCTTGGTCCAAGGATAACCTTTGGATTTATATCTTGTCCCATTTGCAAGGTGTGGAAAGCATCTGAAATTGCCTACTTTTTTTTTCATCTTTATTTTTATCTCTCTTAAGTAAAGACACCAGTCACCAGCATCTCTTGGTGTCCTTCCCTGTTTACTCTTCACCATCAGCTCCTCTTAGTTTCTGCCCTTCTCATCAAGTGACACCTGAAACTGTTATAGTCTATCTAGATGCAGTAAAGCATTTCAAAAGCAGCTAATGTAGTGGAACATGGTAGCTCATGCCTTTAATCCCAGCACTCTAGAGGCTGAGATAGAAAGATCGCTGTGAATTCAAGGACAGCCTGGGCTACAGAATGACTTCCAGGTCAGCCGAGGCTAGGATGAGACCTGCCTCAGTTATTATTGGGTTAGAGGTCTAGCTCAGTGCTTCAGTGATTGCTTGTTATTAGATCTCAGGGGGGGGGGGGGAAGGATATTGTCATTAAAAGTTAAACTGAATTGAATATACAGCATAAAAATTCATTTAAACATCATTATTAATGATGATGTCTCACTATTTTGAGACACCCCCCCCTAAGAAAATCACATGGCATGACCAGGAGTGACTACCCAAGAGGAAAATAACTCTCTAGGTGCTTATAGGTCTTGGGACTTACTATTAAAAACTGTAATCTTTTTTTTTAATTCAGTTTACTTTTCACAAGTAGTATATAATTAATTACAATTAGTCCTATGGGATAGCTCCAACTATTTTCCAATTATTCAACATAAAACAGCCCAAGACACTGTGTATGTTACTTGTGTTAAACAGCAACAACAAAATATATCCTAAATGATTGTTTGGAAAATTATGTATTTTTTATCACATTAAAAATACAATCATGGAAATACTCAATGAACTGGATAGAATTAGCAGGAGACTGATACTGCATATGCTAAGATAAAGGAGCCCAATGGTGATAAAAAGCATTCAAAATAAAACGGGAAAAAACAAACCAGTGATGCTTAGACCAATAAACTGTAGTTCAACAAAGCAGAACAGTGACCTCAGAGAGAGGGAGGGAAGATTAGGGAGGTTACACAATGGCATATATTTAAATTGGTGAACATCCTTATTTAAAGATTATATTTATTAAACTTAATTAAAGACTAAAAAATGAGTAATCACTCGGCTCAAAAAAAAGATGACGATATTATTTGTGGAATCCTGAAGTTAGAATTTATTTTAATAATTTTACCTAGGACTAAGGGGAAAGTGTAATATTGACCTGCAGTAATATTAGAGTCTTAAAATAAGGGACAAATTGTTGGCATTTTGACACATTTCTACAAAGTTAGTAAGCCAAGTAGGGCTCTATTTTGGAAAGCTACTAATGATTTCTAAAATCCCCTTTGTTGGGCTGGGGACATGCTTCAGTGGGTCAAGTGCTTGTCTATCTCTCAAGCATGAGGACCCATGCTAAAGCCCCAGAACCCACATAAAAATATTTGGCATGTACTCCAGTGCTGGAGTGGTGGAGACAGGAGGATCCCTGGGGCTTCCTGGTCAGCCAGTCTTACCTAGTTGGTAAGTTCCAGGCCAGTCAAAGACCCTGCCTCAAAGGAGATCACTGGCTGTCATTCCCAAGGATGGCTTCCACATGCATGTGCTCACACAAAGCACATACACACAGGAATGTGACAATGTTCTCCCTGCTTTTTTATATATATTTATTATGAATAAGTATATACATTGTATGAGCAAATCTTGTGAATGTGTCCCCATTTCCCTCCTCTTTGTTCCCTACCCACTGGGTACTTCCTCAGCGCCAATACTGGATCTGTCTGTGGAGTTATGAAGTTCACCAGAGGTAGCCAGTATTTCGTGGTTTTTTTTTTTGGCTTTTTTTGTTTTTGTTTTTGTTTTGTTTTTGTTTTGTTTTTGTTTTTTGGTTTTCAAGGTAGGGTCTCACTCTAGCCCAGGCTGACCTGGAATTCACTATGTAGTCTCAGGGTGGCCTTGAACTCATGGTGATCCTCCTACTTCTGCCTCCCGAGTGCTGGGATTAAAGGCGTGCACCACTACACCTGGCTTCGTTGTTTTTTCCCCCTTTGTGTATTATTGCTGAGGGAGGCAATGTCTCTGGATATTCTCCCCCACCATAGCTCTTGCATTCTTTCTGCTCCCTCTTCTGCTCAGTTCCCTGAGTCATAGTGGGTAAGTTTTAAGTCTGCTTTGTTGTTGAGATCTTAAGTATCTCTGGATCTTTGCCCTGGGTTGTGTTGGGTATCGTTGGTGTCTATCTCCATTGACCTTTCATGGATTATCAGACTTGCTATGGTGAATGGTCTCCCGTTTGCTCACTTTCTCGTAGGTTTCATTTGGGCCCTATGTGAAGGCTAGGTGTTTGTTTGTGTGGTTTGGGTTTTTTTGTTGTTATTGTTGTATTTTTTTTTTTTTTGAGCCAGAGTTTCACTTTAGCCCATGCTGACCTAGAACTCACTCTGTAACCTAGACTGGCCTTGAACTTTTCCCCTCAGCCTCCCAATGGCTGAGATACAGACTTGACTTCCTCTGTTTGGTTTATTCTTCCTGTTTACAGCCTGGCGCAAAGTGTTTAACATGGAAAGGTTTATGCAGACATTGCTTATCTAGACTAGAAATAATCAAAAAGATAGGATTTTGTTCTCCTCATATGGTACCACAGCAAAGTCACATGTAGGAACCTGGACATATGTATATTACGATGGCATAGAAAATATTATGTGCCCATTTCTGTCTTCTGATATTCCACCTGCTACCAAGGAGCCAGACCGCATGGCACCCAACAGAGCATGTGTGTCACGTGTTTGGCAGCAAGGTGACATTTACTCCCAAAGCAGCTCACATGAGGGGAGATGTGTTTCAGACTCAGAAAATATGAGGCCAAATAATGGAAATTTTGTGTGCTGGACTCCATGTCTCCCCCTCCTCCCCATTTTTGACAAAATAGAGGTTTTGCAATTATTTTCAAATAGAGAATGTGTTTTTTGACTAGTTGTCTCCTGGCATCATTCTTGGCACTTCACTGTATACTAATGTCTGTTGAATTAAGTGCTTCTGGTAAAGAATGTTCTTTTATTTCAGAACAAAATTAATCACATAGTATTAAAAGACCTGCTTGATCCAATAAAAGAACTCTATGAGGACGTCAGAAGAAAAGCCTTAATGAGACTGGAATATGAAGGTCTGCATAAGAGTGAAGCTATCACAACTCCTGGTGTGAGGTTCTATAATGACCCAGCAGGCTATGCCATGAACAGATATGCATATTACGTTTGCTACAAATGCAGAAAGGTATGTTACAAGTTAGACTAAATGGTCTGGAGATTTTCTGTGTAATTAAAAAGTTGAATTGTATAATGACTTCTAATTATTATTAAATCCTAAGCTTGAAGTTAAAAATGAGAAAGTTTGGTACCGTGTTTCATATTGAACTAATTGTTTTAATTGAGGGGAGTATTTTTCCTAAATAAACTTTCTGAAACTTGAAATTTTTCCATACAAAGGATACTTCCTATCAATAATAAACTCCTCTCTTATTATATTCTATTACATATAATATATTCTATATAGTCTATCTAGATGCAATAATGCATTTCAGAACAGGTACTATAGCAGTGTGGTAGCTCATGCCTTTAATCCCAGCACTCTGAGGCCTAAGATAAAAGATCTCTCTGTAGTTGGTTCTTAAATAAACTTCTCTGCAGCTCTCTCTTACCACACCCCATATTTTCCAAGTTATACCTCCTTATTTTTGGTGGCCTCTGGTACATCTATTTCCTTGTCTTCCACTTACATTGTTATGACCTTCCAAGGTCCTGCAAATGTTACTCAACCTTGACTCCCCAAGTCTATAATCTGCAGTAAACCTTTCTGAAAATCTGAGTCCTTGTTTTTTTCTTATTTTGTATTACATATTTTCTTTTATATATTACAAATAATTTTTTTCCTCTAATTATTTTAGTTCTCTTACTGAGCTGTTATATGGCATTCCTAAACCCCCATTCTAACCCTTACACTTCCACTAGTAGATTAATGTTTATAGATCTCAAGTGTAATTGGATTCTCTGCTTTTATAAACTTATAGTCCTGTCTACCTCTCTTGGTCATCTCCAGTATAATACCATTTGCACTGTGTTCTATAACATACAGCCAAACTCAGCAGGGTTTGTTTACCCACTGATGCCTCCAAACCAGTGTACAGTCTTCCACCTCCTGCTGCATGTTTTGCTCTCACCATCTTCCCCACCTCTGCACACACACACTCCTGTGTGTGGACAAATCTACTTTACCCCAATTCAGGACTCAGCTTGCAGCAAGGTCCCACTGGCTCTGTAAGGTGTACTTGAACCCATACCCCTCACCATTCCTTCTGCCGTAAAAGTGTGTTCTCTTTCATAGTCTCTGGTAGTACCTGGCCTGGTGTTGCAGTCAACTTCCTAGTTGCTGCACAGAAAGAACCCAAGCAAAGGCGGCTTGTAGAGGAATGGGTTTATTTGGCTTACGGACTCTAGGGGAGACTCCATCCTGACAGGGAAGATGATGGCTCGAGCAGATGGGTGGACATCACCTCTGCCACAGCACTGGAAATAGCAGCAGGAAGGTGTGCCAAATACTGGCAAGGGGAAGCTGGCTTATATCCAATAAGCCCGCCCCCAACAACACAGCTCTAGCGAGGTTGTAATTCTTGAACTGCCATCAGCTGAGGATTGATCATTGAGAACACATTCATTTGTTTGTGGGGGCACATGGATCAAACCATGTCAGTCCACCCCTGGCCCCCACAAACTAATAATCATACATGATATAAATACAATGTGTTCAGCTCAACTCTTAAGTCCCCACAGCTTTCAATTGAGCCATAATACCAAAAATAAACCCGTAATGGCACAGAACATTCACACTGCAAAACATGAGGCACAGCAAAAACAGATTGAACCAATACAAGATTTAAAACAAGCAG
>PVHP010022862.1:0-27908 GCA_004024765.1 Zapus hudsonius
TAATCTGTATTGTGCATGTGACCATTGCCAGACAGTCTCTGGAGACATTTCTCAGAGAAAGGGTTTGGGGCTTGTGACTTCTCCCCAGAGCTTCAGAAGGCAACTCTGTTTTGTGTACCCAGGTTCCCCAGGCAGAAGTGCTTCTGACCTTAGAATGTATCACGTGGGCTTCCTTTAGGAATAACTAAGCAGCTGCATGTAGGTGTAGCCACGAATTCAGCTCCCTTATTCACACAATGGATTATAGTATTATATTCCTTTAAAAACAGTAATAGCAACAAAAAGCAAACAGTATTATTTTTAACCATGAAATTCTATGATTTGCTCCTAGGTCATGATTTAATAAGAAGAGACCCAAAAAGAGGGAGGCTTTGGCTAATCTTTAAAAATTCAAATGTTCAGGGTATACACCATATGGAACCTTCTTTTATGGAATCTCCTTATAAATGCTCAATTGAATTGCATGTATTTAGACAACGTGGTGTTTTCAATATGAAGAAGCTGGTGGAATTTGTGCTCTTAATTTTTTAAAGTAACTCTTAAGGAATGTATCTTCTCTGTCAGGAGAGGACACTAATAATAAATATCAAAGATCAAAATAATGTTTGACAGTTATGAAAACTGTCTCAACCATGAAAAATATGTCTAATCCACCAGATATTCTCTTCCCTTCCTTGCCACATCTCTCTCATTTTGGCAAGGATACATTCCTTTTCTATGGGGAAGAGAAGAGCAAGAGAAAGGTAACAAGCAATAGAGAAATGAACAAGATGGGGTCATGAAGAGTTAATTGCTGTGAAGGAAAAAAAACACATGCATGGAGCATGGGCTTACTTGTGGTTGGAGAAAGCCTCTTGAGAATGCATTTCTGGGGTGGCTGTGTGTCTCCCAGGAGCAGCTCTGCAATGATGACACACACCCAGTGCATCTCTCGTAAGCTTGCAAACTGGCAGGGTCTTGCTTGCTCTGAGTGAAGGCAGGAGCTAAAAATAGCAGAACTTTCCTCTAAGAAGCTCTGTATTTCTGCTATATTTCCTGCTTCTGTGAGCCATACTCAGGACAGAGATTTATGGCCACCTGGGATTCTGTTAGTTTTTAAAACCTTCTCAGTCAGAACAGACATGGTTTACTAACATGATAATTTTATGATATAAACTCTCAGAGTGACTTACTCTTCATCTGTAAGTGAAGAAGTAGGCCTTGAGTGAGGAGAGAAGACACCTGTAGTCAGCTCTCCCAGCACACCTTGCTCTCTTACTGCATCCCTGGGCAGTGGAGGAGAACATTCCCTGCCATTCATTTTCACGGGCATTTCTCTGTGGAAAATTACAAACAAGGACCTGGATGGGGTAGTGTTTCTTGGGTGTCTGCCTTGCCCAACTTCCACTCCTGTGAAACAAGCAGTGGATCTCAGTGTGTGTCAGACAGAGGAGAGCCTTTCTGCCATCACCGAGGCTGTCAACAATGCTAGCATCTCCTCACATCAATGCAAGGAGGACTCCGAAACAGTAACTGGGCTCCCCAACTGAAGGACAACCTCAACCTTCTGAGTAAAGGCACCTGTGGCTCCATAATGGACCAGAATTTGAAGGTACACATTGTATTTAAAGGATTTGCTTTGGCCTATCTGATTCTCACAAATGAGCCAGCTTTGGCTCATTTGTAAAGTTTCCATATTCAAAAATCTCATGGATAGTAAACAATGAGTTGTCTTTTTCTTGTGTTTTAAGAAATGGAGGTGAGCAGTGACATCTCTTTGGTCTTCATGTGAAATACACAGTTTTCATTGGGATTCTTTGCCGTTCTTGGCAGCCTGGCTGTGTTCCCTCTATATTTATTACATTCTTGCTGTCCTGAAGTCACTTACATGTGCAAATGCTAACAGAGGCAGCCCTGAATATGACAACCAATGAAGACATCTTGGATATTTTTATGGGTTGATGTTTCCACCACCACCACTATCACCACCCTGGTCCATGAAGGTAGTAAGTTTGCTGGACAGTCACTCTGATTAGATTGATGAGAAAAGGGTGATGACAAGCCTTGCTATCAGTGTCCTGGCCTAAAACATTCCCTATCAAATCTGTCAACTTAGTGAACCTGGCCATAAGGCTTCTAATGCCTTGCTGTGTCAGGAGAGTTAGAGGGGGAAGGAGGTTCCAATGTCCCCATAAAATTGCTGGATAATGACAAACCATGTGCTTTGAGGTTGAGTGTGTTCCCTGAAAACTCTTTCCCTAGTGTCTTATATAGCCAGTGACACCCAGAAGGCTAGAGAGTAGCTTCTTCATACTAGGCTATGAGCTTACCTACACAGTGGGTCCAGGAAGAGAAAGAAGCCAGGATGACCTGTCAACAGACCTAAGATGCCCACCCTTTGGAAATCTGTTTATAGTGCATGGCTGAATATAGATAGCTAGTTAACAATTACTCTCTCCTTTATTTTTTCAGTGGTGGTCTCCCTTGGCAAGGCATCTTTAAATCCATGGTTTTGTTCCAAGAGTATGAATGGGCTTGGTCCTGGCTGCTGAGCAGTTTTGCATTTCTCTGCATGAGGGCTATTTACTGGAAAAAAAAACCAGACTCATATATCTTGTGTTTTTTTGTCTTTAACTTTTTTAAATATAGAGGTACAAAAATTTTAAAAATAAAAGACTACCCACCCTTTCCAAAATAAATCATGAGCCATGAAATATTAATTTTTGTGGTTAAAAAACTAATTTGCTGGGGGTGTTTTAGAAGGCTGTCTTGCTTAAAGATAAAATCTTTCTTTCAGAGATGTCCTGCTTTGAGCTGTTTCCTTCTCCTTGCCTCAAAACACAAATGTTGAAGTGTAAGAACCAGAAAGAATGTCAGTTCAGCCAACAGTCCAGGGATCTGTACTGGCTTAGTCAGGAATGGAAGAAATGGAGAAATCCTACTTACAACAAACACAAGAATCACCCAAAATGTGTCCTCGGTGGACAGAGTAGCTAGACTTTCAAGAGACACTCTGGGTGGCTGAGTGTACACGCTCAGGAAATTCATGGTTCTACTTGGCAAAGTTAGAGGCACATTGTGTACTGACTGGAACTGGACTTGCTTTGTTCATTTCTCCCTGACTTTCCAGTGAAGGCTTCTAGCTGTGGTTTTAGTAATAAGGCCAGAGAAAAGCAACATTATTACAAGTGTCCTGAAAATATGTTTGTTACTTTCACTGATCTGAAAAAAAAAAAAACATGCAAGTCAGATATATAAACTAAGCTCAAATTGCTCAAAAGTTTTTTCATACTTTTAAGTACAAACACAACAAGGGATTCATTTAGTAAGAGACATTTGGTAGACATTTAGTTAGGGCTAGCTAAGTTGATATGGAAAAGGAATGATGGTGTGCAGATCCTTCTGGGACATACTGAATTTGTATAATAATCCTCCTTGTACCAGAGAGGCCCACTCTATGAGAGTGGAGAGGGCCCATATTGGAGATGGCTTCCCTTCAGAGTAAAATCAAATGATGGGCTAGGAGGGAGCCAAGTAGGCATGGTTGTCTTTCCCATTGCTTTCACACGAACAAAGACCACCAATTCATTAAGGAATGAAGAGAGGGACCCAAGCTGGTGGTGGCAAAGTTGATCTCATAATCCCACAATGCACCTCTTCCTGGACTGTGGAAGTCTGCTCCAAGCATGGTTTTGCTTCAAGGGCAGAAGGAACACTGAAGGAAGTCTCCGTACTGGAATGGGTCTGAAAAGTGGGATTATTTAGTAAAATAGGCAAGCTAACTGTGACACTAAGTCACAGTCCTGGGGCCAGCAGACTACGAAAGGCTGCTCTGGGCCAGGGAGCCTACAGGTTACTTCCTGGAGATAAAGGTGAGGGTAGACCATCTCCCTAGCCATTGAGTCAGGGATCCCAGCACTTTCTCTATGCTTGCTCCTCTGGGAATTTCTCTCCCTGCTCCTCTTTACATACTGCCCACCCCATCCTCCCTGGCCTTGTTTAGCCAACCTAGCTTATTTGTTTCAGAAAGTTAGCAACTCTAGTTGTAGTTATGGCTAAGACATGCAGCATTGCATTCACATTGAATCTGCATCTTCCAGTCACAATACAGAAACAAGTTGCTTATGATCCTCCAACTCCCTCTCCCACCCCTCTCTAGTCCATGACTTGCTGAGAGAGGATCTGGCTTTGTGATTCTATCTCTTCCCTCCATAAATTAAAGTGTCATATATATATATATGTATATATATATGTGTACATTTTTTATCAAATGCAAATTAATGTAAAAAGGGGAAACTGAATTAAATATTAAAAAAGAAGACAGACCACTATAAGAATGCTTATAAGTTAGGTATGATGGCCCATGCCTTTAATTCCAGAACCTGGTAGGCTGAGGAAGAAGGGTCACAGTGAGTTTAAGTACAGCCTGGGCTACAAAGTGAGTTCCAGGTCAGCCTCATCATTTTTATCTGAGAGTTCTTATCCTTCTTCACTAAGTCTTCAAAATCAAGAGATTCAACTTCAGATTCTACACTAAATTGATTGGAAACTGAATCTTGATTCAGCCAATCCCCTGAACACTCACACCATCATCAAGAATCCAATTTGAAGGTGCCTCTGCTTCTTTCATAGCACAGCTCCCCTGTATCGCACACAGCCAGGCTTTCATCAAAGGAAAGGGATTTGTGGCACTTTCTTTGTCATTCAAATAATTCATCTGAGTTTTCCTCTAACTCACTAATTGCTCTCTTTCTAGGTGAGGTAGATGATCTGGAAGCCAGCTCTGAAGATGAAGGCTTCTCTTCTTGTAGCTCTTGCACAGGGTCCTTTAGATCACTTCCACCTTCAAGAGGACAACTATTCTTACCCACGGACCTGGAGAGTCTGATGGTTCTTTCTGGTTTACTACTACAAAGTTTCTGTAGATCATTGTATACATTTTCTTACGTTCTTTCACAGAGAAGCTTTACACTCCAAACAAATCTCCCAGAAGATCATCTGAACAATATACAATATGTTGCTGCTTCTCATCTTATAATCTTTTAGTCATAATATACTGGCCAAGATGGGATATAACTACTTTCATAGTGTAAGATCTTTTTGTGCACCAATAGACTTTTGACAACTGCAAAAGCAATGACTCTGGCCTAACCAGGGTCTCTTGTTCTGACGCTGGAACTTGACACAGACATGTTAGTATTGCACATTGGCCTGCTCCTCAGTGGGGCAGGGTGGGTGCTGGGGTGCGGGAGGGTGGCTGGGGTTCTTCATGGTGTCTGTTCCCCTCCCTGGATGTGTGGATGCCTTACACAGTTTGAAGGGCCTGGGTTGTCCCCCATGGCCAGTTTCTCTCTGGTTCCTCAGCCTCCTGCAAGCCCCCAACAAAGCTGAGCAGGGAGCCTGCCGGAAGCTCTAGTGTCATATATTTAGAAACTGTTAGGTGTATGCCAGTCACGATTTAAGAAACTGACCTCTTTCTCATTACATAAAGTACCTCTTTTATGTCTTCAGGTCTACTTTGTCTGGCATCAGTATGATTTTGTCACCTTTCTTATTCATAATTTGTACATCATTTCTCATCCTTTTACTTGCAACATGAATATACTTCATGATCACATATAGTTGATTCATTTATCTTTAATCCATCCTGAAAGTCTTTGAATTAAATCTTTCAGTCTACTTATACTTAATGTGATTGATGGTTGAATCAACTGCACTGCTACTGTGCTCTTCTCCTTTCCTTCTCCTCCCTCACTCTGTCTTCTTTTATTTTCAAAACAGGATCTCACTGTGTAGCCCAGGCTGACCTCAAACTCACGATCCTCTTGCCTCAGTTTCCTGAGCACTTAGAATGACAGCTATGTGCCACCCATGCTCACCCCAGTATTTTCCAATGAACTGCTGTTTCTTGTTCTTTAATAAGTCATTTTTGCCATCATTATGAGGAAAGCTGTATGAATCAAATAAGCTTTAGATTTTCAGTTTATTTTTCTACTTAATTTTTTATTATACTTCTTTGTATAACATTTAAAGTTTTTATTTTTAGTGCAGTGATGATTTTCTTCTATAATTCTCACTGTTTTGTGAGGATCCTGATCTCTAGTTAGGAAAATAGGGCTGTAGTGCCAAGAAAGTTCAATATGAAGTGAGCACAAAATTAGGGGCTGTGAGCGTTAGTGAGAGTTCCTCAGAAAACATGAGAGTAGAATCCATATAATTATGAGGGGCTCGTTAGACGGCCTACACAGTCACAGGCTGTTTGTAGACTGTAGAGCCTGAGAAGGTCATAGCTCTTCATTCCTTTGCAGCTGGAATGAAAAGAACCAATGATGCCACCTCAGTCCCAGGCGGAAGGCCCAGAGACTCCTCGGATAGCTGCTGGCACCAAGGCCTCCTTTAAAGGCTGAAGAGTCCTGGAGTCTGATGTCCATAGGCGGTAACAGCAGAAAACTTATGACTTCACGGAGGGGGAGGGGAAGACTGTACTAAACCCTTCTACATTTCTTTCTAGACCAAAATCAAGGGACGGATTGCTTTCAATGCCTGATAGAGGTGCTGGGTGACAATGGTGGGAGCATGGTGGAGCTCACCTAATGATCCAGGAAGAAAAAGAAAGATGAGGAAAGAGAAGTGTTTCCACAGACCCTTCTGGGGAATGTCCTGGGAATCTAAGGACCTCTCACTAGGTTCTACTACCTCCCCTAGTACCATCATGGGTACCATGTACGTATCTTGGGGGAGATTCAGGATCCACACCCTAGCACTTTCACCTCTGATAAGGAGACACATGTTGTAAAAGGAAAGCTGGAGCACAGCCAAAACAAAATCAAGTTAGTAGGAGTGACTTATTTTTTCAGTGAGGCATGATGTGGACAGCCAGCTAATTTGAATTAGCAACCATTCATTAGGTGGTTATTAAACATGTCTCTCTGGAGAATTACAGGCTGAAGGAGCTGATACTCTGGGGAAGGAGACAGGAATGTTTGATCACAAGGAAGAAGGGGATGTGGCTGGGTGTGAAAGTGAGATTGCAGGGTCTCGGCATGAAGGGTGGACATGCACCTCAGTGGAAATCAACAGGTGAAGGTGCCCTGGAGCACCAGCATTTCCCTGGGCTTCAAGTCGCAGGCAGATGTGCATCAGCGACGATGAGTGCTGCAGGCCTAGAAAGCAACCTGGGTGCTGAGGGATGAACCAGGCATCACCTCTGCCTGTTTGGAACCTTGGAATAGCAGTTTAGGTCTATAAATTTAGGATAGCAGGGACCAGTTTTGATATAAAACTGCACTGAAACATCTATGCTTTTAAACATGCATATAAGATTTTATATTAAACTTTTCAATTATGTTTCTTTCATTTTTTTCCTCTTTGGTGTTTGGAGTCAGGGTCTTGCTACATAAAACGTGTGATCCTTCTGCCTCAGACTGCTGAGTGCTAAGATTACAGGTGTGCATCACCACATGTGGCTCAATTTCACTTCATATTATTATTTTAATGTGTTTGTAAGAATGATTTACATTATAAGGAGTCATATTATAAGGAGTGTTTTCCAGGGGAATTATTTACAGATTAGAACTTCTTGAGGTCAAACTCTCCAGGAAGCTGGCTGAGGTAGATTTATTAGGTTTATTGGGAATGCCATTGGGAATAATTCGAGGGAGCAGGAAGGAAGGAGGGTTGAGTGGAGGGAATGCCATTGGGAATAATTCGAGGGAGCAGGAAGGAAGGAGGGTTGAGTGGAGGGAGGCTCTGAACAAGATGATGCCATGTGATGCCATGACATAAAGCCTGACTGTTTTTCTTGGGACACCGGAGCTGTTCAGAACTGAAGCAGCAAGCCAGACTTCTGTGTACGTATACACACCAGATTGCTGAAATGTGATTACGTGGGGGCAGCTTGTATCTGGGTGGCACATGATACTGTGATGGAAGTACTTTCATTGTTGTTGTTGAGATGGAACCCAGGGTCTCATGAATGCTAGGCAAATCCTCTACCACTGTGTTCTTTAACTCCAACCTCTCAACATTTTACCATTCTTTGTATCTTTCTACTATAGGATGGATGGTATATGTTAAAAGAATGAATTCTACAACTAAAATGACTTCATTGTTTACTTGGGTTAATTTTTTAAGTTGGGGTTACCACTGGATCTGTGGCACTTTTATGTCTGGTGTGTGGAAATAAGATGTTGTTTTTCAGTGCTTCAGCTCCAGACCAAATATCGGAAATATAAATTCTTAGATCCAATGAGTTCAGTAGACAGGACCAGAAAAGTGTCAATTAAGCGAGAGTGCCCTTTAGGTAGTCAGTGAATCCTTTTTCTTTGTGAGATGGGTGTCTCGTATAGTTTAGGCTGGCCTTGACTTGAAACCTTCCTGCCTCAGCCCGCTGAGAAGCTGCTTACCAGTGTGGCAACCAGCTTTTTGTTGCTGGAGAGAGTGTGGGCTCACCAGGGCTTCCTGCCACTCCAAACAAACTCCAGATGTATGTGCCATTTTATGCACCTGGGTTTACATGGGCACTGGAGAGTCAAAACCAGACTCAGCAAGCAAACATCTTTACCTCTGAGCTATCTCTCTAACCCAGCAAATACTCATTTAAAGTTTGGTGAGTGTCAAGCTTTGCACTAGGCATTTGACTGTTGCCTGCGGAATTAGACCTGTAGTAAATAGTTTCTAACCTACCATGAAGGAGCTCTTTTTTTATTTCATTCAGTGGGATTCCATGTTTGATATAAATGATATCGTTGGTAGTTCCTAAACTTAGCCATACATTTACTGACACCCAAATTATTTTACCATTATATATCACAGACATCTAAAATACACACAATTTTCTTTAGATTTAATCCCCAAGGTAGAATTACTGGGTCAAAGGAGTGTTCAAGGCATTTTGTTCTACTATTTGTTTTGCTAAGCTTCTTTCCAGGAAGATTGTTCTTACTCAAAATTATAAGTGCTCACTCAGCCCAGTCTTTGGTTAAATAGATTTGATATTAGTTTTATTAATTCATAGTGTTCAATTTCATAATACACCTCTTCCTCCAAATTAATTTGGCTTTTCAATTTTATTATCACTTAGTATACAAAATATTGACCTATTTTTGGGAAAAATGGATTTCCTCTTTTGAAGTTTTAACTGTCATTTCTCAGTGCTAGTCATCCCTTTTGTTAGATTTCCTCAACAGAGACCCTACCCTGGGTCTGAGTGGTGATATTCCGGGGCCTCAAGAGTGTCACAGCCCCATATGCTCCACAGCAGCAAGAGAGCCAAAGGGGCCTGCAGGAGTGATGTCCCACAAGGTTCAGTTTCAGAGAATAACACTGAGCAGGATTGCCAGATCCAAAATGGACAAATGAGATGCCAAGTAGGACAAGAGATGAGCAATGCAGAGCCCAGTTCACAGGGGTTGTTTAGGAAGGGAGTCAAAAGGCAAGAGAGACCCCTACAGCTGCCTCAAGTGTCCACACACTCACCTTCTATATAAGTTTGATGATATATGATTTCAGCCTCTTCAGGTTATGCTGTGGTCTTCAATTTAAAATTATAGTTTATTTGGATTATTCTATAAGAATGAATAACATCTTTATAATATTCATTTTCTAACTTAGAAATGAGGTATGTTTTGTAGTTCAGATATTGATTATATCATTTTCCCAAACTCTGGGGTTTTCTATGCTTACTGAGATAATTCTTTAGTATTTTAATTTTTGTTAGCATTGATATTATGGTAAGATACTTTCAAGCCTCCACTGTTATGTCTGTCCTTGCTCTATAGAAAAGCTATAGTTCGGCCTGCTTGTCCATCTGTAAACTACTTCTGGAGAATTGCAAGATACTTCCCAGGGATCTGTGGGGTTTCAGGCTGTGCACTGACTCTGGCTCACCTGTTATTGTACTGTTTTCTTCATAGTGTCTAACAGGACTTGCATAAGGAGGTAGTACACAGGATTATATTACCTTAGGCCATATACTAATAACTTCACATGAAAACAGTGATCAGACACACTCTCTTTACAAAGTGGAGGCTGTTTATTGCTTGTGATGATTTCAACAGGCAATACACTAGATAGGAATTGTCATGCCTACAAGGTGGTATTTATGAAATGCCTGTATGGAACTGAGCTCTGGAAGGAACTTCACACATGAACTTTTCTTGAGGTCTCACATTCCTTTTTCTGAGGGAAGAGGAGGCCTGAGCCACCGTATCCATGTTGGTGACACCAGAAGCCAGTGTAAGGACTCTGCCTTGGGCCTTTCCTCTGCCACTTTTCTCCCTGCCATACATGCCCACCCCCACCACATCCACCTCAGTTCAATGTGCTTCACCACACATTTATAATTGCAGAAAGCCAAGGCCATGCATGCTGAAGAAACAGGTCATATTGTTTTTTTTCTTACAAAATGAGATGAAAAAATAAATCTAGACACACTTTAGTGTCACTCTTCTTTAAATTTTATATATATAGATAGATAGCTATAGATATAAGCTCTTATTTTTTCTTTATCAGTATACTCTATTTAAAACTTTAAAAAATAAACTTTCTTTTTGGTACCTCTGGTCTTGGAAACACTTAAAAATATATCTCCCTGGAACTCTTCTGTGCAAATAATAAACATAAATAAAATTAATATCTATGTCATGTAAAAAACCCAAAAAGGGCCATTTCAAGGTTTTCTCTGTGACCTCAGTCAGCTGCAGCCCCTCAGAGGCGGAACTAGAAGTAGTCCGTGACCTGTCCCTGTAAACCATGCAGGTCCTGATTCGGCTGTGGGGAGCTGGACAGGAACTCACTGTCCTGCTTGTCCATCTGTAAACTACTTCTGGAGAATTGCAAGATGCTTCCCAGGCCACTGGCAAGTGACAGGGAGGAGATCCAGTTGAGTGAGCCACAGTTGGGCAGGCCGAAGAGGGATGACAAAGGTGCTGTGTGGTTGGCACTAGTGGGTTTTCTCTTGGAGTCCCCGGGACACTCTTCCATCAATGCCTCCCTGGGTGTGGAGCAGCTTGGGGCCTGGGTGCCCAGTCCTTCCATCAGGGTGTTCTCTCTCAATGGCATGTTTGTATCCACTATGCTGGGCTCCCCAGTGGCCTCTGGCGAGCAGGTCAGCTGCTGTGTGAGCTGGGAAGTCTGAGAGGCACAGTCTCTGGTAATGGACTCAGAGGGACCTATGGTCTTCCGTTCTGAGAGCTCAGTTCTTGACTGTTCAGAGGGTTGTCCCTGAGCAAAGGTGTCTTTGGGAGTGTTGAGTGTGTTGGGGGATTTCTTGGCCAACTGGCGTCCCAGCTGGAGTTGGGTAGGAAAAAGGCTCCCCTGGAGGGCTTTGAAAAATAACCTGGGAAGAACATATCAAACAGAAAGTCAGACCTTCCAGGGACTCACACAGTGCCAAAGCATAGTAGCAGTGTGCACTCTTCTGGGACTTTGGGGACATGTGTGGTTGCACACTGCCCTTAGGACATGGGAACCCCATCTTTAATACTCACCTGGGCAGCAATGCAGCAATAGGTGCGATGAGGCAAATCAAGTAAAAGACAGGGTCTCCTAGCAATGTCTGCATGGTCCAGTAAGGGTTAGATGGAGGATAGCACGTTGCACAGGAACTGTTGTAGATCAGAGCCACGGAGAAAAACAACAAAGTACTGAAGCCACAGGCTAACCAGTTGAGCCAGGTCTGAAGGGGAACCAGAGAGAGAGGGTTTCTATGTCATCTTAGAAGTGGCAACGATGTGGCAATAATGAAAACCAGTATCTGTAAGAAGTATGGCCTCCTAGGTCTTAGTACAAATTCAGGACTTTGTCTTGGGTGGCCCATCAGCAAACTGGACCAGCCTGGACCAGGGTGATTGGGAGCAAAGGAAGAGGGCAACAAGGGAATATGGTGGTGAAGGAGGGAAGAAGGCGAGGGAGGGAATAAGAGCTGCTGCTCGGGAGGGTGGGCAGTGGGCTGCGGCAGCTTCCCATGCCACTGCCAAGGCCAGCTTTGCTCACACCTGCTGGGAATATGGAGCCCACAGCAATGGGGCCCTTTGGGATGTGTCTTAGCCAGCAGCTCTCACCCAGGTTTTGGTTTCAATCCCCAGGTGCAGCAGGAAGGTGAACAGTGCTATTGCTGTGACGGGGGTTCCCCAGGTAAACATGTCCACATCGGAGTCATAGTAGGCCTGCAAGACAGAAGACAGCAGTGTCCCGGGCCTGTGGGTGCTTAGAGGGCGCTGAGGTGAGCCTCTGCACTGGTGCCCACTTACCAGGTAAGGGATGAAAAAGCACACCAAACTCTGGAAGGCAGCATCAGCCATGTTTAACCAGAAGGCCCGTGGCCGGTATTCCTGCCACACAAAAACAAACAGGGCGATTACAGGCAGGGCCTTGCTCTCCTCAGTGACATTGTCTAGGATGCCATGGCCCTTAGGACACTCGCTGCTTCAGGACCCAGTGGTGGATGCGAAACCCGAGCTACTGGCAGCTGTGTCACCCGGTCTTCTGAACCAGGAAAATGAGGTGTGGTAAGTGTAGGCCAACAGTGAAAAGTCAACTGCTTATATTTGAGAAGGACCCGTCCTTCCAGTGGGAACACCTGGGCTATCACCCCTACTATGAGCCCTGCTATTTTCTCTGTTTTGTCAGGGTTTTGTGGTGAATCCTTTAAAAGATTTCTTAAAAATGAATTTTTAAGAAATGAGATGGCTTAGCAGTTTAAGGCACTTCCTTGTGAATCTTGCTGGCCTGGGTTCAATTCCCCAGTGCCCACATAAACGCAGATGCACAGAGTGATGCAAACATCTGGAGTTTGTTTACAGCAGCAAGAGGTCCTAGTGCATCCATTCTAATTCTTTCTCTTCCCTCTTTGATTGTAAATAAATAAAAATAAATATATTTTTAAAATGAGCCTTAAGTTTTGATTTTTTTTTTTTTTTTTTGGTGGCTGGGTCCTGGTGTTAAAGAATTGTTGTGAGGGTATGCTCATGGTTTAAGTGTGTCTCCAAAGGACTCCTGAGTGGACATGGAGACCCACTGAGAGCTGTTGAGAGAGTGGAAACTTAATCCATTGTGTTTAGAGGTGGGGCCTTTTGGAGGTGATAAGAATAAAGTTATGTGTGTGTGTGTGTGTGGGGGGGGAGCCCCTGTAAATGAATTATAAGGGGACCAGAAGCGACACATTAGCATGTCTGTCACATGTCATTCTGAGCTTTAGGACACTGTCAACAACAAGGCCATCAGTTCAGAACTGTAAGTCAGAACACTACTTTTTTACTTATTAATCTAGTTATTTTATTATAGTAATGCCAAACACACTAAGACAACTATATACCCATGAAAAGTGACCTTGATACAGACAGTTTTCTATTACCTGGGTGATCAAATTTGTACTAAGCTTCCAGGGAGCTGTCACAGGCTGTGGCCTGTAGGAAACACAGGGGGAGGGGCTTTCTGGTCTGCTACCACATAAGAGAAGTGTTGTCTACATGCTCACTGGTCACCTCACTCCACTCCAACTGACAGTGTCTTGTCTCATATCTGGATGGAAACCCTCTGTGATGACAGGAGCCCTTCGTCTCCTGTGGGGCCTGCTCCCATGAGAACTGAATGTCAACAGAGGTGTCCAGAGAAAGTTAACTCACAAGTGAATAAGTTCTGAATTACAGCGTAGTAGAAGAAACAAGAGGCCTATCCTTTGTGCACACATACAATTCAGACTTGCCCAAGAGAAGCTCCCAAGTGGCTAAATTTCATGGCTGGCTGGCAATACTTGGTCTTTAGTGTGCCAATAATGTGGCGTGTGATGTGCACACGTATTTACACCCGTTCTTTCAATGATCTCCCCTTTGGGTCTGCCTTTCTAATTCCTACTGCAAATAAGTATTTTTCTTCCTCTGCCTGCTTGCTTTAGAAAAATTCTACTTGGGTCTCACTTCTGTAACTGCCTCAGATTTAGGGTGGGCTTTCCTTGGGCTCCAGGAGATACCTAGGTGGTGACAGTTTTCACTCAGTAGTATACTTAAACTGCAAAGGTTTGGATATGTAATGTATAAAAAGCTTGGCCCTCAGAGTGGCATTACTGAGAGGTGAGGGAACCTTCAGGAGTGGTGGCTAGTGGGAGAACCTTAGGTGCACAGGGGTGTGTCCTTAGGTAATGGTGGAACCCTGCTCTCTTCCTCTTTGCTTCCTTGTTCCTGATGTGAGAAGTTTGCTCCACAGTGCACTTCTCACCATTGTCATCCAGCATCCTCGGGACTGCTGATCTTGGACTGAAAGTTCCACCCTGTGTGCTTAAGTAACCTTTAATTGCTAATTGTCTCAGGTGTTTTATTATATCAAGGCAACACTAATGTAATGCATCACAATGCCCAGAAGACAGCATCCATTCTGTAATTTCCACAATTTTCTAGGAAGTCCACTAAAAGAGATGCTTGGAGAATTGTGGGACGTGTGAAGGGCCAGGAGATGGAGGCAGAGTCTCAGGGAGCTCACCTCCATGTTCTGCCCACTCCTGTAGAGCTGTGGCTCTTTCAGCAGCATATAAGCTGGCACGTCCTTGTCCAGCACCCCAGTCACAAGCTGGGGAAGGGATGAGAAGAGCAGATTGAAGAAGATCAGATACCACTGGTCAATCATGGCAGATGCAGAGAAGCCACAGTAAAACTGGAACCAAAACAGAAGGCAGACGAACATCTGTGATGGAGAAAAGAACATGGGAATAGGTTATTCTTCAGTCATCCCTACAGGTTCTCATCCCAAGAACCAGAAGATCCCTGCAGAGGCTTTCTGTGAAGACTGGGTGACAAGGCAGAGACTTCTCCTAATGGCAGTCTTAACACTGAGTCCTCTTGGCCTCTGCATTGCCATCCTCTACCCCCACCCTTCTTGTTCCCAAGATCTGGACAGTGGGGACTTGAAATTCCCAGGGGCAGCCCTAGGAGGAATGAGGCTGTGTGCCTAAATGTGAAACAAGGGCAAGGTAGAGCCTGGCTTAGGGATCACGTTTGAAGAGGGCCTATGACTTCTTTCCTAGACTCCTCTTTTGGCACCCCACACAAAACCTACCCCAGGTTACAGCTCTGATTCCACTGCTTTCCTTAGTCACACATTTTTTATATATGTATATATATACATAAATATATACATACATATATATAAAAGCTTTCCTTTTTATGTATTTATTTATTTTTGACACAGGGTCTCACTGTAGCCCAGGTAAGCCTTGAATTCACAATCTTCCTGCCTCAGCCTCAATTTGATAAGGAGCAGTGGACAATTCTCAATTCCTATTAGGGGCAGACATACAAGTCCAAGAGCAAACGCAAAGACAGTGTCTGCATCTCTGCCTGGTCTGAATCCACTGGCCTTGGGCTCTCTGCAGGAGGATGCATGACAGGTAGGATCTGATCTCACAAGCATCTCTTTTTGAACCAAATAGGAAATAAGAAGCCAAGAGTTTCAAAAGTGTTCTCAGAAGGAGTGAGAGCTGGGAGGAGTCTCTCACCATTACTAGGTGTGAAGGTTAGGTTTTGTTGTCAACTTGATCTTTTTAATTATCTTGGTTGGGTTTCTGAGGATGTTTATAGGAAGGCAGCCTCTCAGTAGGGGGAAGGATGTAAGGAAACCAGGAGAGCTAGAAATGAACATCCCTTCTTGTGTGGGCAGTGCAGAAAGAAAATTCCAGAGACTCAGGAAGCCATGTCTGGGATAGGGTTGTAAGACCTCTCTCTGCCCTAGACTATATAAAGGGGAAGGAGATTTCTCTCCCTTGCTCCCTGTCTGTTTACTGTTGTGTTTGTAGTGTTGGTGATGGGTTTCTCTCTCAGCTTAAACCCTTGAAAGGGGAGTGAGTGGGGCCAGCCTCTTTCACTATCATGGAACTTTCCCTGGATCTGTACCTTCAATAAATCTTTTCCTCCCATAAATTTTTCCTGGTTTGGAGATTAATCCCAGTGTGGCTGTGACACTAGGTCACTGTGAGTGGCCTGAATGCATTTACACGGTGAGCATGGCAGTTCAGCAGATACTAACTCCTCCAAGGTGCATGTGTTTTTCTGGTTTCCAGCTGGTGCAACTATTGGAAGGCACTGAAAGCTTTAAGAGGTTGGGCCTTGTGGGAGAAAGTTAGGTTGTTGAAGGCATGCCCTTAAAGGGGATGCTGGCATCTCAGCCTCTCTCACTGCCTGAGCACCATGACACACACAAGGAGCTTTGCTCTTGTCATGTGCTGTCTTACCTCAGAACTAAAGGCAACAGGTCATTGGAACATAGGCTGAGATGGAGCTAAATAAACCTTTCCTCCTTATAAGCCATTTACCTTAGGTACTCTGTAATAGTGATATAAAAAGCTAACACACAAAGCATCCTCTCAGTATCTTTGAGATGTGGCATAGCTCATTTCACACCTTCTACCTCAGTTTTCTTGTCCGTGACATGGGCATACAGGTGATACCCATGGAGTTGTGAGGATTCAAGGTCCCAATGCCTTAAAGAACTCACCATGAGCATTTCTGGCACACGATAGGTAGCCCCTTGTATTACAGTCATTTTCTGTTTTGAGGCTCAAGCTCAAGGTGATCTCTCAGATGTGAAGACTTGACCACTGTATGAGTAACACACCCAAATAGCTCAAACACAGATGGATCTTGGCTTGGGAAACAGCACTGGTCCCAAAAGGCAATGAGGCACAGTTAATGAAAGGTCTCATATGGTACCACAGACTCTGGCTGTGGTTCTGCGGACCTGGACTCAATTACCTAACCTCTCTGAGCTTTGGTCTCTTGATCTAGAAATGGCTTGTGAAGGTCAGAAGAAATGGTTGTCTGTGTGGAAGGACGCTATGACACCCACCCCTACCATCCAGTTTCAACCTATGACTTAAATCTAATATGCAGTATTTTTCTTCCACACCAGGATCTGACAGATTTGAGCTTTTCATTGACTTTCTTCCCTTCCTTCTTCCCACGGCTGACTTTCTCTCACCCACCCCCACAGGCTCAGCCTCATGAGTCATCATAGAGCAAATAGAGTCAAGGAAAAGAGGAAGAAATACACTTAGATAATTGAGCACCTCCCAACCCCCATAGTACCAAAGAGCTTTATTCCCAAACCCCTGTTGCTATGGAAACTGCTCTTCTCTGCTCTCTTTATTGGAAAGGAAGGCCAACATATTCTTAAATCTAATGAATCTCTTGTGTGAGGAGTGATTATCCTTGAACTCCTCATGTGGATGAATGCTTGTTAACAAAGGCCCTGAATCTTATGAGAGTAAATGCAGATGTCTCTTTTCCCTCCTTTTTGCCTTCCAACAGGAGCAGGCTTAGGGCAGGTAGGAGGCTATGGCCATTGTAGGTGGCCACTAGGGGCCTTTGTTTAACGCCAATAGAATGTTGAATTGTGTGGCTTGTGTCATTCTCATCAGTTTCAATTTGAGAAACCTTAATTGGAAATAACAGAGATCAGTTAGCTCAACTCCTTTCATCTTTCTTCCTTCTTCTTCTCTCTTCCTCTTCTTTCTTTCTTTAAACAGACCCAAAAGAAAGCAAATACCGAGGTTCCTCACCTTATGATAGATGGTTCAACTTGTGAATTTTAAACGTTATGGTAGCACAAAACATTATCAATTCAGTAGAAATCTCTTTCTCTCTCTCTCTCTCTCTCTCTCTCTCTCTCTCTCTCTCTCTCTCTCTCTGATTAAAACAGACCCCAAAGAAGGCAAATACAGAGGTTCCCAACTTATGTTAGGTGGTTCAACTTGGGAAAGTTTGACTTTATGATAGCATAAAAGCAGTATCCATTCAGTACAAATGTTTGAATTTTGAATTTGGCCTGAACTAGGGATAGGTGATTCAATGCTCTCACAAATGTTGGGCAGTGGCTCTGAAGCAAAGCTTGCAGTCTGTGAGGACACTATGAAGACACAATTGCTTTACAGTGTGGTGTTAGGTGCTAGGTGGTCTAGGTATATTAAATGCCTTTTCCTCTTGTCATATTTTCAAATTGTGATTTTTTTTTGTCAGGACACTAATCTTTACACTATAAATTGAGAAGTTTCTTTGCTTAAGATCCCACTGCTAATGAGTAATAGAAATGAAGCTGGGCTCCATTCCAACAGGCCCCACTCAGTTGTCCAACCGTGTGTGAGCTGGGAGCCTCTAGGTGCATTACTGTGCGTCTGAGGCCTCAGCATGCTGGGGATTCAGTGCTGTGAAAGAAGGAAAGGGGGGAGGTGAACTCAAAAAGCAGAAACAGCATGGCGTTCTTGGATGTAGACCCAGGCAGAACCTAATCTGAATTAATTTCCATACCTACCCAATTAGACACACCCTGATTGTTTCTGAGCATGTGTATTCAGTTGTTAGAAGACATTTTGAAAATCAGACAAGAGTGAATTTGGGAGCAGAAAGATAGGCATCAAGCTTCCAGAATGAACCATTGAGAATGCGGACAAAATGGTGTGCTGACAGCAGTTTAGAGTTAACGCATAGAATTTAAAAACAAAACCAAAAACCCTTCATCTTTTAGTTTATTCTATTTTTTTTCCAGAAGAATAAAGGATACTCTTGACAATGGTGTGTTAGTGTCTATACAGGACTACTTTGGATGATTGTTCATACCAAGAGTTTATTGGTCTCCTTATTTGTTCACTGAACCTTAAGCTGTCAGAGGCACAGTCAGGAGTACAGCCCAGCAGCTTTCTCAGGAGAGTATCTACAAATCTCATATTAAGGGGAAAGGGTTCTGGAACGACCATCCTATAAGGCTATTGAGAAGCTATTTCCCAAAGACTTACTATGAAGGAGTTATGAGTAAGTATCACATTGGGGCTTGAGAGTTAGCATTGCAAGCATGAGGACCCGAGTGTGATCCTTAATATTCACATAAAAATTTGGTAGCATGTGCCTGTAATCCAAGTGCTGGGGGGATGGAGACAGGGGCATTCCCGAGATTCACTGACCAGTCAGTTTATTTTAATTGTTAATTGGTGATCTCCAGACCAAAGAGACCCTATCTCACAAAAGGTGGGCAGTGTTCCTGAGGAATGACACCCAAGGTTGTTATCTGGCCTATACACACACACACACACAAAAAAAAAAAAAAAAAAAAAAAAACCCACACTAAAACAAAATTAGGGCAGGGAAGATGGCTCAGCAGTTAAAAGTGCTTGCTTTACAGCCTATGAAATGGGATTCACAAAGTAGTGCATGCACCTGGAGTTCACTGGTAGTGACAAGAGGCCCTAGGACATCCATTCTTTCTCCCTCATTATCTCTCCTTGCAAATAAATAAATGATATTTTTAAAAAACAAAACTGGACTGTAGAGATGGTTAAGTGCACTTCCTGTGTAAGCATGAGGGCCTGAGGGTGCCAGAAGCTGCCCAAGTCCAAATTGCCACAACACATAAACAGCTTGGTATGTCTGTACATGCCCAAAACCCCAGTCCTGCAAGAGGAGCAGAGAACAGGGAATTGCTCAGGCTCTTGAAAAATAGCAAGCTTTGGTAACACTAAGACGCTGGCTCAAACAAGAATGTGTGACAGGCATGGTGGCGCACACCTTTAATCCCAGCACTCGGGAGGCAGAGGTAGGAGGATTGCCATGAGTTCAAGTCCACCCTGAGACTACATAGTGAATTCCAGGTTGAGACACTACCTCGAAAAAAAAAAAATGAATGTGCAAGAACAATGGAATGGGACACCTATTCTGCTACAGCCAACACAGGTTAGCCCCCTCCCCCACACTACAGGGGAGCACTTGGAATACCATAAGAACACATGTATACACCACACCACACTACACATATCACATTATATACACTCATACATAAGCAAAAAATGGGGGGCTAGAGAGATGGTTTAGTTGTTAGGGTGCTTGCCTGCAAAGTCTAACAACCCAGGTTTTATTCCCCAGTAACCATCTAAAGCTAGTTTGTAGCAGCTAGAGACCTTAGTGTGCCCATTCTCTCTATGTCTATCTGCTTGTAAATAAAAATTTTTAAAGTAGAAAAAAAAAGAAAGGAAAAGAAATCAGGATCCCCATGGCACAGATCAGGCAGGGCCTGTAGCCAAATTTCCTGCAGAGATCTAACTACCCCTTTTTCTATCTGGCCTGAAGGGTCAACTGAACTCAAACTGAACTGTCCAGAAGAGGGCCAGTCTGCCCTGGTCTGCTCTGTCAGCTCAGGAGAAGGAAGAGTAGGTAGCCCTTCTCTGCCAGGTCCAGTATGGCATACTGTAGTTGTGCCTCTGACAGACATCATTCAATAGATGAACCACAGTGTGATCAAATGATCTGATCCCAAGGCCAAGGACACATAATATCTTTGTCTACTCTAGAGAAATCAGCACCCCACTTTGTGTGTGGACACATAATGGAATGTTCCTAAAACACACTGATGGACAGAATAGTTGATAACTTGGAAACAGAATGGATGGCAATTGCTGACCATAGCTGTGTGGCCCTATGCAAACTATGGGCCCCCTGGTTCTGCTACTTCATAAAGTTGTGTGTGGACTTCCTTGTATTAGATGCCTGTTTCCAAAAGCTCTCCCTTAGAGACCTGGCTGATCTTGCTGCCCATTTGTTAGTTTTCTGAGACGAAAGGTTGCAGGTCAGATTAGAACTGTGGATATTTATAGAGGCCAAGGAGGTTGGAGTAAGCAGGTGATCCTGGGGTGGCCTGCTGGCCTTATGTATGTTATGATCCTACAAATCTTATGCATTAATTGGAAAACCTCTAAAGACCCAATACTTACTGTGTTTTTATAAAAGAAGTATAGCACCATATTGGCCAGTCGGGAGTAGCACCAATGTCCGTGGACAATTAAGAGTCTCTCCAGATATCGGAATCTCGGCACTGCGAAGTCACTCGCCATCACTGCCTTGAAAAGAAGAGGAAATCCCATTACCTGTGATGCCTTGCTTGCTTTAGGTCTTCCCTGTATCCCCAAATGCAAGATAAAACATGTAAGAAAATATATCCATCTTTGAATAGTGTTACGGTTGGCTTTGTGTTTTTTTTTTCCTTACAATTCTTACAACACAAACTTCCAGACACAAAATGGCCTTGATATTCATGACTTCACAATGCCTGATAATACCTACCCATTATGGGAGGGAAAGATGATGACATGGAAACAAAACAGACTAATTGAGTGGGGGAAGAGATAGAGGGGATGGTGGGAGGGCATGGAATCATAATGGCTTATGATCTATGATTATGCAAGCTATTAATAAAGAAAAACCACTAGATAAACACTCTTGTTCAGGGATGCTACTTTAGAGCTCCACTTAAAGCTTCAAATGCTGTATGTGGTTAAGGGTTTAAAAAGGTTTTGCTTTTTTAAAATGCTGCTTTCTAACAACCTGAAATCCATAGAATTGTATGAAGTTTTCCCTCCTTTCTCTAGCCTCAGATCTTATAGGTTTTATTTCCAGAGCAGTGCTCAAAGATAAGCCAAGAATACCTCCTTTCTGTGCATCAGACAGACATCCTGGGAGGTGTGTTTCACATGCAGCACTGACACATTTTGTTTCTGACCCTTCCTGATTGTTTGGACCTGAGAATGTCAAGCCCATGGATATACGAGGTCTATGGAAGCTCTGTCTGCAGTCCACTCTCACCTTTTCGCTTCCCCACCTCTTGTCTTCATCTGTCTCATCACTGCTCATGTTACTTATTTATTGTTCTTCCTACATGAAATCTCAAAGGAATCCACATTTGACTTCACTTTGTCTGCACAATATCCGGGATACTTCCACCATACACATGGGGGAAGCTCAAGAAACATTTGTTGAATGAATTAAAGGAAAAATTCATTAGGACTTTTTCAGAGTTTGCTCTCTGTCCTATAATGAAAAGCTGATGAGCACTATCTGTCAAGCCCACGTGCAAAGAAATTCAATAGTATTTTTATATTAAAGAACTAGATATTGAATAGCTGGAGAGGAGACCCAGCTGCTACCACTGCCCCTTATCTTGAGGCAGGTGTACACTGCCCCCCTCAGGGACCTGTGACTCGAGTCATGTGATCAGTGATGAGCACAGCTGGGCCATGGGGCGCATAGCCAGATGCAACTTGAAGAATAATTTCTAGGTAGGATGTTGCTGAACACTTCCATATTTACTTCAAGTTATACTTAATTGAATATGTGTTAGGTAAGATGTTGAGATCTCTCTTTTTTCTAAAATATTTTATAAATAATATTTTTGATAATATTATTAATATTTTTAAAAATATTTTACTGATAACCTGGGGTGAGATCTCTTACTATAACCTTCTTGCTTGCATTTTATTCCAGTAAATGAAGGCACACTCTTGTGAACCCTTTGCTGAGAAAACAGGGATATGGCTTAGGAGTCAGCCATGGTGGAAAAGCTGCCCCAGGCAGACAGCTACAGAAAACCATGGAGCTTCTACATCTCCTAAGATGTCTGGTCTCTGTAGACCCATCTGGGAACACTAGATTGTGAAACAGCCCTGAGAGTGGAGGCCTGAGTGGGAACCAGGGTGTAAAGTGACCACAGCACCTACCATCCAACTTATTAAATGGGGAACACTGAGAACAGTGGGATCAGCTGGGAGCATTTGAAAAGGCCACTCTGGTGGAGGGACAAGCATTATGTCTGGACTAGATTTGGAGAAGATGGGAAGGCAGAAGGCTGGAGAGCTAGGTAGGCTCCTCAAGAGCTCTCATCAGTGTCTCTTGCAAAGACACTAAAGTCCATTGCAGGTCTATTTTCATCTTTTGGTAATAGGAGGATCAAGCCCAGGGCATAGTATGTGTGAGGTAAGCACTCTTGTCACTGGGCTATACTCACAACCACCACTGTCCCCTTTGAATAAGTAAGTCTCTAAACTGACTTTCCTGAGGACAATGATTTTGTCTCATGGTCTCTGTGTTCAAAATCTGCGCTGAGCCACAGTGGGGTCTTGATAAGTGATTAATGAAAAAATAATAGGATAAGTGACTGAAGAATCAAAGAACACATAAGCCTTTTAAATGCTTACATATTGTCAGGAAGAGATATTTGCTATGAAACCTTAACATTTGGTTCAGAAATTAATGATGTAAAGTTTTAAACTTTTTAGTCATGTGAGGGGTCTGTATCTGCAGATTCAAGCAACCGGATGGAATAAGATCTTTATATTGAAAATGTAGAGATTATTTTCTTGTCATTATTCTATAAATAGTACAACAACTACTTATACAGCATGTATACTGTGGTGGATATTCGCAGTTATCTAGAGATGATTAAAGGTATCTACATGGACGTGTGTGGGTTATATGCAACTATGTTATTTTAAGTAAGAGATTTATGCACCTGTGATTTTGGGGCCCACAGAGGTTCCTGGGAACTTGTTCCCCAGGAATACTGATGGATACATGCACTGTGTTTACAGCTGGGGACTCTAACATGTGACTGTCTTAAACTCAGAAAGCTTATGTTCTCTGTCCAGTCTTGTTCAGAGTAAGTACTCAATAAATAATTGCCAATCAAATGAATAACTCAACAAATGCATGGTCAACATCATGATTCTTAGAAAAACACGGAACAAATTATTCCCTAAAGTCTTTATCAAGTTCAAATATGCTGTGACTCAAACTTGATCGGATGTTGGAAGATGCTGTAATACTATATCCAGAAGCAGCATTTTAAAAATTAACTCGTGTATTCAACATCTGGAACATTTAGAACAGATGCAGTGACAAATGAAAAAAAAAGCTTCTTGTCCATGTGAGTCAAGATGGCCACCTTCCATTTTCAGGATCCAACAGTGCTTCAGCAAAGATGATTTTCTTTAGCATTGAGATAGTAAGCAGACAGTGCCTCCCAGCCAGGGAGAAGGCACTCACCTTGTCTCTCTGGACCAGATTTCCCAATCCCCTTGTGAAGACCTAGTCATAGATGCTTATTGCAAATTGCTTCATAAATAGAATGACCTTCCTTCCACTTTAATGTGTCCTGTTGACCTAGAAGAGTGTGAGCATCAGTCCACATCCTTCACCTTCATTGGAGCCCAGAGGAAGGCTGGGACAGCTTGTGATGAGACAAGAGTCCAATGAAAGTTATCAGGTCCTACTAGACAGCCCAGTTGGTCTTTACCTGCATGCCCTCCTGTCCTGAGATCCCCACGCCTACGTCTGCCACCTGGATCATACTGACGTCATTGGCTCCATCACCTGAAAATAACCCACATAGGAAGAATCACTGGATTTGAGATGCACGCAAGTAAATAGATTGGATGGACTTCTTGGGGTCCCTGTTGGACTGGATTCTGTGGAAGAGTCATGAAGAAGACTGGGGGAAAGTCATACGGCACCTCACTGGGAGAAATGAGGTAAACAGTCAGAACAAACCATGGTATGACATCTGGAACAGGCAGCCACATCAAGAGGTGTCCCAGAAAGCAGGCTAGCACTGAGTCATTATTCTATTCAGTGGCTCTATTGTCAGTTTCTACACAGAAAAAGTCCTTAATAATGTGATGTCTGGCACAATGAGCAATGCCACTGTCATCTTCATCATTATTATGATTACTCAAATGCTCTCTCCAGGGAGCCAGGGCTCTTCATTCATTCTCACCTTAGCAGTTTTCTAAACTAAACCAAAGAGGTTAAATTCTGTCTGGCCCTTTGTGCACACAGATTACCCAACAGTGAGTTACCAACATGGGCCTTTGGGCCCTGTAGATGTGTGATAAAAGGGAGCTTGTATTAATTCTGTCAAGTTTCTGACTGACAAAAAATGTTCAGAAGCACAAGGATGAGTCGGGGACACTGACATCTTCTGGAAGAGGCAAGCACAGTCATAATCATTAGAGTTGCAACCACAGTCGCCACGTTTGGAACTGGGCAGCACAATCACCCACATCACAGCATGGATCCCAAGCTGCACAAATGACAAAAGGTACAGATATACAAAAAGTCAGAGTGACTCAAAACCACTTTCTAGGCTGCCTCTTTCATTTTGGCCTTTTGTTTTTCCAGTAATGGAGATCAAATCCAAGGCTTTGCACATGCTAGGCAAGTGCTCTACTGCTGAGCTATATCCTCAGCCCTTTCTTCACTTTTTACTTCAAAACGAGGTCTCAGTAAGTTGCCCATTCTCCTCCGTGGGCACCACAGCTTTTAGGATGTGTAGGTCATGTCCACATGACAGCTAAACTTGGGGCAGGCATCCATCGCTTTAAGCCAGCAAGGATACCTTCTTAACACTGGCCTCCTCCTAGCTGATGAGGTGCCCATGGTGGTAAAGTGGGAACAGGAATAGCTGTCACTTTCTAATTGATTGGTGAAGATATTTATCTCAGACCCAACTCTTTATTTTTTATTTATTTTTCATAAATATTTGTTTATTTATTTGCAAACACAAAGAGAAAGACAGAGAGAGAGAGAGACAGAGAGAAAGAATGGGCATGCCAAGGCCTCTTGTTGCTGCAAAGGGACCTCAGATGCATGCACCACTTTATGCATCTGGTTTTATGTGGGTATTAGGGAATCAACCCAAGTTGTCAGGCAATGCAAGCAAGTGCCTTAACTACTAAGAAATCTCTCTAGCTCCTATTTTATTTGTGAGGAGAGAGAGAGAGGCTAACACTGAGCATGCAGAATCTTTAATGTGGCCAGACTGAGACACACAGGTCTTCAACATGCTGTCTCCCAAGAAATGTTATATGCTCCCTCTTGTCTTCTTAAATTAGCACTGTTACTGGTCTCATAACATTACTTGTATCTGTTCTCTATCTTATGGCTTTCCAATGTCAGTTTTATATCTGGAACATGCCACCCACTTTATCTCACTGAGTATATTATTATCATGGTATAGCATGGAAGAGGTTCAGAGATTCAGGTTGCATTGAGAAGTGGGCTGAATAAGATAGTTATGGGGTCAGGCCTTGGCTGGCTGGCCTGAATACTTGCCTATGGCCAGGGTCATGGCCTTGAGCTTGCTTCTGACCAGCTTTACCACCATGCTTTTCTGCAAAGGGGTCGAACGACAGCAGAGGACTGAACGGCATTGTTTGGCCAGGAAGAGAAACTTGTCCTCCAGGCTTTTCTCAAGGGCATAGGCCAGACTTCTTCCATCAATCACGAGGCTCAGGCTGGGGCTGGAGACACTGGGTGTGGAAGGTGGATTCTGAGGGGAGAACTCCACGCTCACATTGTGTTCTGTATTCTCAGGGGTGCTGTGGGGGCCCTTGGCCTGCACATAGTGCAGACACTGGTCTAGCAGGGCTGCACATGCTTCCTACAATGGACACAAAAGACAATACATTTCATTAGGAGTCATGCCACCAACCCTGGTCACCTGCCTTAACATCACCCTGAGCTGATGTCCTTCAAGGTCACTAGGCTGCAGTACCTTGCGCCTTAGGAGGCTGTCCCTCCCTAAACTGTTCAGCTACAGAAGATGACTTCGTGCTCAGGAGAGAAAGAGCTTTATCACTCAAGTCACCAAAGTGCTATTGCCACATTGCATATGACTAGTCTGAAGGCACAACCAGTGTCTCTATGCAGCCCTGCTTGTCTCCCACTGTGGCTCTAATAGTGGAGCACAAAGCTTTGTTAAAACTTTTGTTGGATTAGCCCCAAAAGAAATGAAAGATTTAGCCCTCTCCCTAAACTCTCCACTTCCACCAAGGAAAGAAAGAAAAAAGAGTAATTACTGAGGCATTTAATAGTCTATGCCCTTCCTAAACAGGATCTGAATTCCAGAATGAGGAGGAAACCCTACTGGGACACCACACTAGGAATCAGGAATAGGAGCCAGAAGCCACAGAGGAATAATTATACTTGGGAAAAAATATACTCTGAAGAAGTTTTGGGGGCTCATACCCACCCCCAGAAGGTGATTCCAGTGCTTTAGAGTCCAGTTCCATGAAGCACATCTGAAGAGCCAGCTGTATTCAACTAATGCTCTTTGAAGACCTTTGTATTCAGAAAACTACGTGAGGTCAGTAGAAAGAAGTGTGCAAAGAGAGCAGAGATTTCTACTGCCTTTGGGGCAAGGCAGGCAGCTGGACACACACAAATGGATACAGCCAGTCATAGAAGGGGATATGCAGATCTGAGAGTGAGCTGGAGAAATCTGCTCCCGGGGTGCATGTGGAAGTAACTGGGAAAGGCCTTATGGAGAAGGTGGTTGTAGGAACCCCATGGAATCCCTGGTTCTAGCACAAAGTACTGACAATGTTAGTTCTGATCAAGGTGAAGCAAACACACTGCTTCCTGACATCATATCAAAGAGCATTACCAGCGATATTGGCTGAGTGTTTGTCAGATTTACCTATTTTCAAATCCTTCCCTTGGATGCAGCAAATTGTACATGGACAGAAGACACAGAGCAACTGTTCTGAACTCTGAAAGAAAGCAGTAACATTTGGTGGGGAGGCTCTCCGGTTATGCACACGGAAGAGTGACAAAAGTTCCAGTTTTCCTCGGGTTGCCCTGGCCTGGCCCAAGGTACTAAGGAAGATGGAATGGGGGAAGGAACAGAGCACTCTGGGAGAAGCCTTCTACCTTTGTCTTGAGAAGTAAGGAAGGGAACCCCCAAACACCAAGAGAAGATGGGGAAATCCACTTTTCTTGTTTTATGTTCCTGTCTTCTCCTGGTACAAGCAAGCCCCAGAGATTCTGCTACGGTGGCAGTGTCAGGAGGACTATATGCAACCAAAGACTCAGAGGAGATGAAGCTTTGTTATCAGGTGCTACAGCATCCAGAGACCAGGATAACTGTTGCCTTTATCTCACCAATACTGGGCCCCAGATGCAGGTGGAGGTGTGAACTGAAAAGGGGATTCTTAGGAAACTTGAAAATACTGGAGTGACTGGAGAGGGGAGGAAATGGACTGACTGGCTCCATAATATTATTTGTGAACTCCTGGGATCTCCCAAATGCTGTGCACACGTGCATATAATCTCCAGTGCCCAGCAGCACCT
>PVHP010022863.1:0-27944 GCA_004024765.1 Zapus hudsonius
AAAAAAAAAAACAAGAACTAAAGCTGGAACATCCTCAGAAGCCATAGCCAAGACAAAGTACATGATGTTCTGAGGGTCAAAGTCAAATGTGTCCACTGGCCTTGAAATACAGGGTTGACTGGGGTGAGATGACGACCGACTGGAATGGTACACACTCAATAAGTCTTTTTCTCCTCCTCCTCCTCTTCTTTATTGGTGGTAGGGATTAAAAACATGGCCTTAGCACTCTACCATTGAAGTACATCCTCAGCCCTTGCTTTTTTGAGCCCAGGCTGGTCTTGACTCGCTGCTCTCCTGCCTTCCTCCACCCCCAAGTTTATCACCATGTCTGAATTATTTATTTTATGGCAATACCTGTACATTCAAGCACCTCTGGAATATTAAATGGCACATTAGGAGGATATGATGACCCTAGACTGTCAGCAACTATAAGAAATTCAGAGGCTGGTGTGAGGGGTTTATGATCAGGGTATATTATGCATATGAGTGGAGGTCATCAATAAAAAGTTAAAAAGGAATACAGAGGTATATATCACACTGGAGTCTATTACTTTTAAATATGAACTTTCTCTTTGTAACAGAAGTGGTACCAACAATAAGAAGGTAGAATTAATAAGAAGTGAGTTATGCAAAGTGAGTAATCATATAGGCTTTAGATTCTAAACCTGTTTATGTCACTCCTGACTGTAGAGTTTACACCATGAGATGTCAGGTTTGTGTAAGGAGACATTCCTTATAATTTTGAAAGTAACTCTATTTGCTTTGTTCTAGAGCCTTTTCCCCTCTTTTTGAAAAATTATTTATTTTCAAGGAGAGAGAGAGAGAGAGAGAGAGAGAGAGAGAGAGAGAGAGAGAGAGAAGTTAAGACAGAGTGGGGAGAGAAAGGGCATACCAGAGCCTCCAGTAAGCAAACTCCAGATGCATGCACCACTTTGTGCATCTAGCTTTATGTGGGTTCTGGGGAATTGAACTCGGGGTCCTTAGGTTTTGAAGGTAAGCATCTGAACCACTGAGCCATCTCTCCAGCCCTATTCCAGGGCTTTTTGAGGAGAAGAAAAATTTGAGAGTGCTATATGCACATAGGGGATTATTTTTGTGACCCTCAAAGTAAAAACCATGCTGATGGTGAAGACTAAACAGGAGAAACTTGACTTCACTGATTTAATTTTTCAGTGCTAGGGTTCAAACCCATGCATTTACCATTGAACTTCACTCCCAGATGTTACAGCAGGATGTTTCCATGCTACTACTTTGCATTAAGACTAAATTGCAGCAAGAATTTGGCTGAAAACTAAGACAAACTGGTGGTGTCACACTACTTTCTGGTACAATAAGTAAAATTCTTTCTTCACTTAAGTTTATATTCTTACTAAAAGAACATTTAAAAGATGCAGTTTATCAGTCCATCAAAAAGCACAAAACCCTGAGAAAGCATAATTTTATTAATATGAAATAGCTTTTATGACAAAAGATAAGCCAATTAGTAAGAGAGTCAAAGGAGGAGGTGTTGTACAGTAAGTTCTTTCTAATGAAACATCCCTCTGGGAAGGAGGAAGGACACTCAGGAGACTCAGGAACTAAGTAACTCACAGGTATTCAGAAGATCCTGAAATGTACACAACCCACAAGCCCCTTCTCCAATGTTACAGAAGCAATAGACAACTGCTGGGAGAGAAGTCCCTAGCACCCAAGTTGCCTGAAGTGGTGAAATGAGCTTCAGAAATGCAGCTTCCATGCTGGGCTGGGGTTTTCAGTGATGACAGCTGCCTTTGACTCATCCACGCTCCTGTAAGTAACTCCCATAAACGCACTGGCTCCCCAAGTTGGACTTTGGTATAATTATTGCTTTTGTCCCTTGTTAGTTCATATTTCTCCATTTAACACAACCAGAGGTAACAAAGATTATAAAGATGGTCAATGTTATACCATAAAATGTGTCCCCAGAAGGCATATGTTGAAGCTCTAATCCTTTACACATAAGAATGTTACTTAGCCTTTGGAGAAGTAATTATTATATTAAATAGGAAATTATGATGAGCCTAATCCAATTCCCTGCCCAAAGGTGGTTAGCATGCGTGCACACTCACACAAAGGACGATCACTTGAGGATGGAGAGAAGATGTTAATATATGTAAGTCAAGGAGGAAGGACTCAGATGAAACCAAGCCTGTTAACACTACTAGTTTCTGGAATTATAACCCAATACGAAGTCTGTGGCACTTTGTTATGTGAGCCTTAGCAAACTAAAACAGTCAGTAAACATAGATAATGAAATGCATTGAAATTAAACAATGTGAACCTGCACTGTTAAGAGCTTGTGGGTGGGAATATTATTTGGTGTGTGCTGAAGATCTGAGGCAGTTAGGGTGACTGAGCCCTGAAAGTTCCCAGCAGGAATGCCTCTGGGCCTGACCCTGCAGTCTTCACTTTGCTAGAGATCAGAGAAGAATTTGGCTTCTCCTTATCTCTTGCCTAATCTGTTTTTCCAAAAACAACCAGAGTCACTCTCTGGGAAGGAGCTCCCCTTTTCTAAAATTAAGGTTTAAATCTGATTCTAGAATGGTTAAACACAGTCTTATTCTTAGCTTCTTGAGCCAGTCAGCCCTCTCTGAGGCTCACCTGAGCCTGAAGGTAAAGACACCACAATAAGGTTACCGATAGATGCTTGCCAGGTGGGCAAGCGCTTGGCTTTTTGCCTCTCATGAATTTCCAGGTCCTTATTCTGGTAAGCCCTCTCCCCCTGCCCATCTCCGCCCTGCTGTGCCAGATGGGGAGGTGGAACCCTGACTCCCACTTGGGCTTCCAACCCCTCCGGCCCGTCCACATGGCAGGAGCTCTTGGTACTTTCTCTTTTTTCCCTGAATAAATGTAATAGTGTAATTATTATCCTTCTCAGTCTTGTTTTATCCCAATTCTTTGGTAAAAACAGATAGGAATTCAGGGCTTGGAATTTAAGGACTCTTTCTGAACTCCAAAAACCCCATTACAAATAAAAAATGGAATCTGCATTCTTTTGATCGGTTCTATCTCAAGTAGAAATTGTATGTATAAGTCTAATAAAAGAGAACTGGAAAATTAAAAACAACTCACATGCATATGAAAAAGTTTTTTTTTTCCAAGGTAGGGACTGACTCTAGCCCAGGCTGGCCTCAAACTCACAGCTATCCTCCTACCTCAGCCTCCCAAGTGCTGAGATTAAAGGTGTGCTCCACCACGCCTTGCCATAAAAAAAATTGGCCCAGTACCAGTATGAAAATTTAATGGAATGGAGTTAAGTGGACATTTTTAAAGGAATGATATGGGACTGGGAAGATGGCTCAGTGAATAAAGTGCTTACCACACAATCGTTAGTACCTGAGCTCGGTGCCTCAGGACCCGTGTAAAAGCTAGGCACTATAATGGGTATCTAATTCCAGCAAACCTATGGCTAGAGGGGAACCAGAGATGAGAGAAGCCACTTGAATCTTGCCAGGAAGCTCACAAGCCAGCTAGCCTGTTGAATGAAGTAGTGAACAATGAGAAGCCCTGACCCAAATGAGGTGGCAGGTGAGGACCAACACCTGAAAGTTGTCCTTTAACCTCCATACACACATCACGGATGCACACACACGAACACACACACACACACACACACACACACACACACACACACACACACACCACCACCACCACCACCACCACCACCACCACATACACACATAAAAATAAAAGATTAACTCTATACACATTGACAGAAAGACAGCTATGGAAAGATGCCCATGAGTATTCTTAGTTTAAAAGTAGTAGAGCAGACTATATTTACTTGTTCACTAGTTTAGAATACAAATGAAGACCGTATTTCCTTTTCATGGAAAGTTTAATTTTTTTATTGAGCATTATGTACAATTGTCTAAAGTCATGTGTTATGTTTAGTTACTTATATGATCAGAAAACATTTAAGATTTTTCTTAAGATTTCAGAAATTATCAAAAGAAGTCCCGAAAGGCTCTTTGGTAACAGTGTAAAAGGAAGTGGCAAATTAAGAGCACCAGAAATTAATATACAGTGTCTTTCAAATAGCCACTTAAATTAATTTAAAAAATGTTCTAGAAAAAAAATGGGTAGACTAAATTTTTGTTTGTTTGTTTTGAGGCAGAGTCTCACTCTAGCTTAGACCGATCTGGAACTCACTATGTAGTCAGGCTGGTCTTTGAACTCATGGCAGTACGCCTGCCTCAGTCTCCCCAGTGCTGGAATTAAAGGCATGAGCCACTATGCCAGGTGTGTCCACTATTTAAACCTGGCTTCTCAGTAAACTGGATAACATGGAGAAATACAACAGAAATTTCTGTTAGCTTTAAGGAAAATGGGAATTGAATGATTGTAAGCAGCAGGTCTAAGGCACTATAGGCATTGTTAGCTTTGAGAAGCGATCAGAGAGAACTATTCAATATGCCAGAAAACACGTACTTGAG
Organism: Zapus hudsonius; assembly: GCA_004024765.1. NCBI lineage: Eukaryota > Metazoa > Chordata > Mammalia > Rodentia > Dipodidae > Zapus > Zapus hudsonius. The sequence continues at coordinate 4,455 of PVHP010022863.1, forward strand.
ATTCACCGGCAACAGGACAACTATGACCACGGCCAACGTCCAGGATAAAAATAATTTTAAAATAGAGACTTCCAGATGATTTGCTTTATGTTTGCTTTCCTTTTTGGGCTACAAGGGACATCTTGATTCCAGAATTCAGACAGCTCAGTTCTCAAGTCTCCTGGAGAGATTCATTATTCATTTGCCCATTCTTTCACTGAGCCAGGCACTGTCAGTCAATGCCTGTCTAGGTGCATTGATGAGGCAGGGATTTCACACTATTTTCTGACTCCAAATAAGCCTTTCCCTTGTGTGTTTTAACTAGTTCAAGGAAATAGTACTATCTGGGGGCCACTCCATACCATACCACATTTCTCTTTCTTTTAAACTATTTTATTGGCAATTTTTATACATGGTACATAACGTATTTTGATCATAATCTCCTCTAATTACCTTTTTTTTGTCTCTCCTCCTCCATATCCTTGCCACGGAACCCCTTCCTCTATCCAAGAAGACCCTCTTCTATTTTGATGTTGCCTTCTTCCTTCATCCATGGTGGCTCGTTGATGGGCCCAATAATTTGTAGGCAACAACAGTGACTGAGAGAGATGAATGTGATGGCCACTTAACGTCCAAGTTCCAAAGCACGCCTCCCCATCCTCTGCCTCTCACTTCCTTTCCGCTCCTTCTTCTGGAATGCTCCCGGAGCCTTGGCAGGTGTGAGAGGTGTCTCAGGTGATGCTGAGTACTGAACTGTCACTTCTCTGCACTGGGAGGAATCTGGAATCTCCCCAGTAGTTACCGTTATCTGTGAAAAGAAGCTTCTCTGCCCCAAAATGAGAGCAGCACTAAAATACGGACACAGACATAAATATTTAGCGGGTAATTTGATGGGCACAGCACATCCACTTAGCCAAAGAACATGAGTAGCTTTTTCCCAGGGCCCACGACTGCCCCAGCCATAGGTCTTGAACCTATGTTTCAGGCACGGATTCCCTCCTGTGGAGCGAGCCTCAAATCCAATCAGAGGTCAGTTGGTCACCCCTATAACAATTTTGCTACCAACTGCACCAGTGAGTGCGTTGTGCCTGCACGGCCAGCTGTGTGGATGACAGGGTCCAGTGCTGTCACAGCTAGCCCTCAGGAAGGTTTCCAGTTCATTGCAGCTTAGTTTCTCAGTATCCCACAAAGGACCTACATGTCATATCATGTTTCTTCCATGTCAGTGCTGACACTGACTCAGAGGAGCTGAGATACTAGCTTTGTGTTTGGCAAGGTTGTTTCCTTTTAATTATGAACATCTTTCTTTCAAACACAATTCTTCTGATGTTTGTTATCCTCTGAAAGTGCTCAGGCCCACACAGTATCTGGCACTGTATGTAGCTACTCCCCTAATTGTATTTATGCTGATACAGCAAACAGTTTTTAGATCAGTAAACTTGTGAGCTTGAAGACAATGTCTTTTCAAAGCATAGTTTAGTCGTATGTGATTCTCAAAGGATCCAGTTAGACCTTATCTAATCCAACCTGCATTTCCCATGTCTTCCGCTGGTCATTGTTCTAATTTATTTTGCTTATTTTAAAACATCTTGCTTTCCCCCCCTAAGCATCCTCTGCATATTCAGTGGTTTGCTAATCTTTAAATAGAAATGTTCAAATGATATTATATTTAGAAACATGCATATAGTGACATTTAGGACACCTTTTTGTTCATATAAGGGGAAAATGGCTTTTAGACCAATAGGCACTATTCCTAAGAAAAAGCTTTGCTCCCTGTTATTTGTAAAGCATCACTTAAATCTGAGAGGTTAATATTTTACACAGATGCTTTATATAGTGTCAGCACTTTCAGTTTCGAATATTCTAATATTTTGAGACAACAATGATTTACAAATATTAGTTAATGGGTCAATGCCATGTTATCGTCTGCTCTGGCTAATAAACTGATTTATAAAATCACAGCTGATAGTCCTTATAGCTCTTTTATCATCGACTCACAGATTCTCTGGGCTTTATTTTTTCATAGAAATTATATACTACTTATAAAAAGGTGGGAATGTGCCTAGCTTGGTGGCACACATCTTTAATCCCAGCCTTGGGGAGGCTGAGGTAGGAGGATTACTGTGAGTTCGAGGCCAGTTTGAGATTACATAATGAATTCCAGGTCAGCCTGGGCTAGAGTGAGATTCTTCCTTGAAAAACCAAAAAAAAAAAAAAAAATAAAAAAAAAATAAAAAAAAGGTGAGACTGTTAAAAACATGGATTGTAGACACGCACACACACACATTCAGCGCAGGCTCTTCTGACTCCAGGGTGGGATCTGTGAGAGAGGAGATCCTGGGGATAAAGTTAAACTTGAGAGTGAGTGACTCTGTGAGGTTAATGTTTAACCATGTGCTGGCAGCAGGAGCAATCAAGAGATCCCAGTCACCCAAGACCATCAGGAACAGGCTAGACAGGGCAAGGATCGGATTGCTAGGGGCTCTGAGTGGAAGGTAACACCCGAGATAAATTGTCTGCTGAATTTGCTTGAACACACGCTAACCTCGTTGCCCTACCTTATCTCTCGCTGGGTTCAGACCTCCTTTCATTTCCATGGTTCCAAAGAACCTTGTCCTTAGAGCCATCCTTGATCCCGCTTTGGTATGCTTTCTTTTTCATGTTTACTTCTGGGGCCCTTGAGAAAAAGGAGTTATTTTAAAATTTTATTTTATATTTTGACTTTTTGAGGTAGGTTCTGACCAGGGATTTGCTATGTAGTCTCAGGCTGGCCTCAAACTCATGGCACTCCTATCTCTGCCTCCTGAGTGCAGAGATTAAAGGTGTGCACCACCACACTCAGCCTAAATTTTAATTTTTGTAATTCCATAGTCTCAACAATTAGCACTGTGTCTTACATGTTCAGGCAAGTGTTTGATTTAATGTAGTTTGATTTAACAACCAATGTTGCTCAAAAATTCTGCTTCCTTGAAAATTCTCAGTGGTCCCAGGCTACTTAGCCTAAGAGACCAAGAAGGAACTGCTTTCAGACATCACAGGCCCCTATCTTCTCCTTTGCCTTCTGGGGGCTCTCACCAGGCGCTGGCGTGGACACGCACATCACTGGGAATATGTCTTGGTTGCCAGCTGCACACTTGGCAGGGATCCTTTTGGGAGTGAAGCACCTGTGAAATACTTGATTTCCTGTTTCAGATAAATGCACTATTTAAATCAGCCGAGGAAATAAGTGACAGGAGACAGTAGCTTCATACAAGATCTTAAAAAAATACGATTAAAAAGGAGTATACATATGCTCATTATTTTTCTGGAGAGAAATTAAATATTTTACTTGGATTCATAACTAGATCTGAAACTCAAAAGGTTAGTACCTGCTGCTGGGGAAAGTAAATAGGATTGGACATGCGGCGTAGTGTGATAGGACGTTTCTTTATGGAAGGATGACATCTGAGCCCCTTTGTGTTTCTCGTCTCTTTTACAGCGGTGTTTAGCACATGACAGTCAGTAGGGGTTTGTTTGTACAAAATGAATCGGCTGTAAAAGCAAGGCTTGCTTGAAAACCAATGCCACCAGCGATGACATCATCCATCACTGTGTTGTCATTGCAGATGCAGTGGCAGGAGAAGCCTGGGACCTTAAGGAACACCAAACACCAGAGTGATGGTCTCAAAGCATATTCATCAGGGATGTGGGAGCAGCCTGTGACAACTGACCCAGAGAGAAAAGGGATGTTCTTTTCTGTCTAGGTGTGCCCACAGGAGGGGGTCAGAATATGGGGATCCTATGAGGCCTTAAGGAAAAAAATTATTTATATATGAGAGAAAGAGAGAGAGAGAGAGAGAAAGAGCAAGTGAGAGAAAGGAGGGAGAATGGGTGAGCCAGGGCCTCTAGCCACTGCAAACGAACTCCAGATGCATGTGCCACCTATGCATCTGGTTTGATGTGGGGACTAAGAATTGAACCCAGATCCTTAGGCTTTGCAGGCCAGCACCTTGACTTCTGAGCCATTTCTCCATCCCCCAGGTTTAAGGAATTTTGATTGAGGGCTGGGAGCCAGTTTCTTTCAGTGCTTTGTGCAGTAATGTAAATACCTGTATTTCTGCTTGGGAACATTCACATTCCAGAACTCAGGCCTGGAGAGCAAACCCTGAAGCTGGCTGGGGTCACAGAATGGTCAGAGCAGCCTGCTTTGAGTCAGGACACAGCGTGTGGAGGGAATGGCTCCTGCCCTGCTGGCTTTGCTCCTTCCCACACTTGAGTGTGCCAAATTGCAAAGAATTCTCCTTCAGAAATAGTAGGGATTTTGTGTCTATTTTGACATTTCTCTGCCTTTCTCCAGCCGTGACTGCTTTTATTTGTAGGCTATTAATCTTTGTAATGATTTCACACTAGATTCTTGAAAAGTTCCTTAAGTCATCCAGGGAATATGACTTCTATGACAGTGTAAAAGAGGGCCGGTTCCCTCAGTTCCTCTTATTCCTTTATCTTAAAAGAAAAAAAAAAAAAAAAGAAGAGCAGAGGTACCCTGAGATTGCATAGCAACTCAATTTTGAACACAGCAAAGCAGTGGGTATAAATGTATACAGCAGGAGACCTTCAAGATAAATGGAAACAACTGTCTACCAAAGCTTATAGTGTGTTTAGGCCAGTGCCAGAGAAGTGCAAGGGAAGAAAATGTTTTTCTTTTAAAGCGGCTGCATAAGTTGCTGGCTTAGCAAATGATTTCCCTGATATAGTTTGGAAAGGAACAGGCCTTGGAACCCTCTCAACTCCAGCCCTTCCTCCGCCCAGACTGTACCATTAAATCCTAGACAATGGGGTGACTGAGAACACAGATTAAATTAGTAACTGTCAAAATCCCTTCCCTTTCTGCATGGCAGCACATGCTGAGGTCTTTTAAGTCCTAAAGATCATACTTAGGTGAGGGGCTGTCTTTGCTGGCAAGGTCACTTTGAGGGACAGCAGTGGACTTCGGACTGCAGCTGAGGAGGGAGGTAAACAAGGGGACTATAAATGTTCTTCCGTGGCTTTGTGGACTTGTCCCAGCGTGGCAGACAGACAGACAGACAACAGGCAGGCTGGTCCGAAGGCGTTGCGTAAGTAGGACTTTGTTTTCCAATACTTGATTCTTTTAGAGTTTGGGAAATATTGTTATGAAACCAATAAAATATGTTTCCTCCCTTACTTAATGAAACAATGGGTAAAGGGAATAATGATTTAAAGGCAAGATGTGGTGTGCTAGGTGAAGTGTGGCAGGCATTCCTGTGGATTTTGGCTCTGCCTTCTGGGGAAAAGGAGGAGGAAATCTAGTTATTTTACTCTGCAGGAGACTGTGGGTGAGGTTAAATGGGCAGTTTGATCAAATTTCAGTTCTTTCTCACAGGAGGAAGGAGCGAATGGATTTGAAATGCTCACTCTACAGGGCTGGGGACAGGTCCCAACACACTGGCTTGCCTTTAAAGGAACTAAAGCCATGCCACAGGTGGCCTGTGGAGAAGGGAGGCTGTCAGGTGGATGAGGGGCTTCTAGGTGCTGGTCTGAGGTCCAGCGGGAGAGGACGGAGGAAAGTGCATAGCATTCTTCTTGTGAGAGGCTCAATTTAATGCAGGCTTGTATGAAGCTAATTTTGGCTTTGGCTGAAAAGTGGATTGGTCTTCAGTAAATCCAATTTTGTTGTTTATCGTCATTATTTTCATATGTTGGACAGCTTTAATCAAGTGCATTCTGTAAAAAAAAGACTTTAAGGAAACAAAGTTGAATAGCCTATTGAGTAGAATAACAGGACAACTTGAAAGTGCAAGTCCTTTAACCCTCAACCCTCTACCAATGGCTGATGCAAGTCTCGCTGAGGGAAGTAAGTCTTCTTCTCATTCATGCTTATTATTTAGCCACCTGAAAGTGGGTGCTTATGGCAGGATACCAAGTGCTGTCTTTATGCTGAAAGTTCTAAAACTATTTATTTTACTTTTTTGGGGACATGTATGTATATCAAGGATCAGATCCAGGACCTCACATGAATTTAGTTTAGAAAACGGTAACAATGTAGCCATTCTTAATAGATGAATGTCCTTTTTACCATTTCACACCAGAGCTAAGTTATTGCAAGGGGATCTGTTTAAAATGACCAAGGCACCCCATCCAGTAGTGGAGTGATCATATTTTGGATTTGGCAAAACTGGTTTGAATCTACTCCTAAACTGTCCCTAAGTCAAAGCTTCCCCAACCTGTATGTGAATGCGCTTAGTGCTTCTGTTTATAACTCCAGCAATGCTCAGTAACTAACAGCCGTCAGGATAATTCTATGGTCGTTGTGAGGACCATACTAAAGTCGTTTCCTAGACTTAGTCCAAACGTATCCCGTTTCCTTTTTAAACATTTTAGTGACAGCTGGAGAGATTGCCTAGTGGTTAAAGGTGCTTGCATGCAAAGTCTTACTGCCTGGGTTTGATTACCCAGCATCCATGGAAAGTCAGATGCATATGGAATCCATTTGCAGTGGAAAGAAGCCCTAAAACACCCATTGTCTCTCTGCTTGCAAAAAATAAGTGAAACATTTTAAAAAATACATTAAAAATTTTAAAATGTTAAGGAAATAATTGGGATGTATTTAATAGTCGCTTATATTTTATTTCGGCTACCTTCTTCTTTTAGTTGGGCTCTAATCCTAGATTTTTTCCTTGGGGTTAAGGGATCAGGCTCACCATGTAGTTTAAACTGGCCTCAAACTTGAAATCCTTCTGCCTCAGGCTCCCAAATGCTGGGATTACAGGTGTGTATCACCACGCGTTGGTAAATTTTGAGGCATTAATTCATCTGAAAACTACTCAAATTTGTTTTAAATCTACCAATGCATTAGAGGCTACATCAATTAGATTTTAGCTTTCTCCCCACCTTTTAATTCTGAGTGCACCCATTCCTATCAAAAATTAAAAAAAAGAAAAAAGACAACAGCCAACTCATTATGGACAATAAATATATATTAAAAAAATAAAAATAAAAAATTAAAAAAATAAAAAAGCCTTTGCTTCTTTTAATTTCAGAGCAGTGCCTAAAATATACTGACTTCCTAGAATTTTTTTCTTGATTGTTTTTGTTTCTTGAGACAGGGGTCTCCTTCTGTAGTCTAGGCTGCCCTTGAACTCACTCCTGTGATTACAGGAGTGAATCAGTGTCTGGCTTCTCCAAACCCCTCACATCAGACTCAGTCCTAGTTGCCTGCGTGGATTTTCCTGTGATGGTCTCTGCCAAATGTGTCCACCGTTTCTTTATCCCCGTTCTAAATTATTATTTTAAATATTATTAATTATTTGTGAGGAGGGAGAGAGAATATGAATGGGCACACCAGGGCCTTTTGTCATTGCACAGGAACTCCAGACACACATGTAACTTTGGGCATCTGGCTTTATGTGGGTACTGAGGAATTGAACCTGGCTTAGCATGCTTTGTAAACAAGAGCCTCTAACTGCTGAGCCATTTTCCCAGCCCTAAATTATTTTATGAAAATCTCTTGAAAGAGAGATTTTCCTTATTTTGGGGATACTTTTGGTTATGTAATATTTAAACTTTGCTGTTGGGAAGCATCTATTCACTTGACAAGAACATGCTGTTTAACCTTAGAAGCTTCCTGGAAGTAATAACAGCCAACAGACTAGTTAAGGGTAGATTCAGTGAGCCTTACATGGGACAGTAGGCTAACTGAGGGAAGATTCAGTGAGTCTTACATAGGACAAGAGCAATTAATATTCCTCCTTGGTCAGGTTTCTCCAATTGGTCATACTTGTCATGGTGTGGTCATAATGTTATGACAACAGTCTTATATCTAAAGAGATTCAAATCTTATCTTAACACATAGTAGACTTCAAGGCCTAAAAAACAAAAGGGAGCCATATCCAAGATCTTTATAAACATGGAAGGCTATAGACTTAAAGCTCCAAGGGCCCAAACACGAGTCATATTCATGCTGCGACACTACCATCGGAGCTATTTCCTTTCTTCCTCAGATCTTGTTCTGTGTTGGCTCGTTTGATTTCCGTGAAGAATTCCTTACGTACCCTTTCCTTTTTTAGATTGGTAGAGCACAGAAAGAAGCCATCAGAAAGTGGTTCATCGCAAATGGAAGTCAGATTGTGTTTGCAGAATGTTACATAGCTACTCTCAACTATCTGACAATATTTCCAAATATCTGTCTTCTCCTAGAGATGTGCTTGGAGACGCGAGCAGACACATTTCCACAGCATGTATGCAGTTAGTGCTTCTGATAATTCCCTGCCTCTGGCTGATTTCCCCCTTTATAGGAAGATTTATCGTGAGGCCACTCACTACAATTACATTCTGAGCCCCCCAAAATGGAGACCGAATCCATGGTATTTTATTGCCAGTAGAATTATATCTGCTGGGTTCATAGAAATCAATATCTATGACTATAAAATTATCTATGAAGAAGACAACATCTTTTCTCTTTTACAGGACAACCTCAGCAATGTGGAGAGGCCTGGGGCTTGCCCTGGCTCTCTGTCTCCTCCCATATGGAGGAACAGAGAGTCAAGGGCAAAGCACTGTTTGTAAGCAACCCTCACCCTGGAGCATAGGAGATGAAAATCCAATGCTGAATTCCCAGGGTTCAGTGACCGTGGTGGCTCTTCTTCAAGCTAGCTGATACCTGTGCATTCTGCAGGCATCCAGGTAAGGCAGCCTTTTGTGGTTTAAGATATCTTCAGGGAAAAGATAATAAACGCACTCATGTATGAAAATATATTTATTAAAGATGAAACAATATAATTGCTTAATCACACTTCTAGAAAAAACTGTGTGTTTGCATAAGAACAGATTTGACAAAGATGACCAGAAGGATGCACACCAAAATCTTACAGTGATTTTGCTGGGCTTTTGAATTCATTAATTCTTCTTTTTGTATATCTATATTTTGTAACTTTCTGCTAAATATTGATTACCTTTTAAAATAAATATGTCCTAATATTTATTCTTGCAAACAGAACATGCACTTTAATGTAAGAAGCAGAGGAGGAATGCCAGAACAGAAAGAGACTTGCTATAAAAGGCCTTGGACCATTTAACAACTGTAAATCAAAAATATTTCTTGGGTCTCATTCACCAAATTATTCTTTTCATAGAGTTATCTGTATCTACTCAGATGAATTTAAAAATACATATTAATGCGAGCTTAAAGGAGCTTATGTTTGTGAAGCACTTAGCTCTCATCTGAGTACAAATTTAAATAATTCTGCAAAGGGAGTGTCAGCATCTTATGAAGAACACAATAAACAAACATGCATCAATTAAAGTGATAAAACTTCACAGAAAACAGCTGGAGTGGGGAGAGAAGGAATGAGTAATCCAAAACGAGACTACTCATTTTCTTGTGTTTTCCTCCCTAGATTGGAAGACCTGCGAGTAAAACTGGAGAATGAAGGATATTCTAATATTTCTTACATTGTTGTTAATCATCAAGGACTCTCCTCTCAACTAAAATACATACACCTCAAAAATAAGGTCTCCAATCACATTCCTGTTTACCAACAAGAAGAACACCAGGCAGATGTTTGGACTCTCCTAGATGGAAACAAAGATGACTTCCTCATCTACGACAGGTATGCACCCCGTTCACCATGTTCCGTGCTGTAACCCTTCAAAATGCTAAGATCAGACTTAGTGCAGTGCTGCTATAATCTGACCTGGAAACATTGCCTGGAGCTGAGTTGAAGCTCCCAATCTAGGAAGTGTACTGGAGGCGTGGAAAGGTCTGGAGTTTCTAATACCATCAGGCCTCCACAGCCTATGCCAACGTCCTCTGCACAGGACCACAACACAGAGATACTGTAATAACACTGAATGTGTCTTCTCTCTTCAGATGTGGCCGCCTTGTATATCATCTTGGTTTGCCTTATTCTTTCCTAACTTTCCCGTATGTAGAAGAAGCCATTAAGATTGCCTACTGTGAAGAGAAATGTGGCAACTGCAATTACACGGTATTTTTCTCAATTGTTTTTACTGGGAAAAAAGAGAAAATATTCAGAACTATCTAAACAAGTGCTTCATCATCAATTAGATGTTTTCATTTATGTACATTTCCATTAAGTAATGCATAATTTGAAATATTTTCAAGATCAATATTGCTGCTTTTATCTAGAGGTCTTTAGAAAATAAGAATAAATGTAGACTACATATTTTCATTACCAACAGATGTTATTGTATGAGAAGAATTCAGTTAACACATAAAGCAGCATTATTGTAGTGATCTGAGCATGCTCCCACCACAGAATCATGAGAGAGAGCAAAGCTTACCCATGGTGTTACCTGTCAGGAAGTGAAACTAGGTAATGTTCTAATTTATCAAGGAGTCAGGACAATGAACTTTTTGGGAAGACTTTATCTTACCTTTCATTCTGCAATTTAAAAAGAAATGTTTCCTACTCTTTAATGACATCTCCTAATAATCATGAAAATGTTTTTTCCTTATGAGAAGCATATTTAAATATATTTTTAAAAATTGATTTTAATTTCTATTGGCTATATTCAGAAGAAAATAATTCTAAGCAATGTTTACTTAACAGAGAAAATTGCCAAAATTTGAATTTAAGATTAAGAAAAAAAATCTAAATTTGACTTAAGAGCTCAATTTTTAGATTTTTTTCCCAGCTGTGAAGACTCCCATTATCCTACAGGACTATGTAGAGGCACATTACCAAGGCTTTGGTAAAGTTTAAAACATTTCTCAGCATGCATAGAGTGGTGCGAAGCTACCAATTTTGAACAGAGTTTACTGGAATTTTTGGATTATCAGAGAGAAACCACTCAGGTTCCGAAAACAGTATTGAATTAGATGCATGATGATGTGTGGAGAGTTACCTTGTAGGAGGACAACTGATTTTAAGGTTTGATATTTGGCTGTTTCACTACAATCTAGATTCTTTCCTCTAGTTTTGCTTCTGTGGACATAAATATAGCAGGTTGGCGTTTTCTTTAAGCATTTAAAAAATATAGGTGTGGGATTTAATCCTTCCTGCCTTCTCCTGGGCAGGAGCTCTTCATAATCTCTCTTCTTTCCTTCCTTTTTAATCTAACAAAGTCTTTATAAACCTAAAGTTAGTAGAGGTGTTGAGACTAAAGTCAGTTTCTTTTTCATTAATATGCTAGAAAATAGAGCCAGTTCTATCCTGATTAACTACTTGGAGTTCCAGTTATGTTGGCTCTACAAATATTTTTATGTGTTCCTAATAATTCTATAAGCGTATTAGTAAATGAATTATAAATTTGTTCCAGACTCCAGAAGAGGAAGACTTCTGTAAAAATGTATCTTTAGCTTCTGTGGATATAGCAGCTGAGGCTCCCAAGCCACTACACCATCACGGACATCACCGCAAACACGGGCACCAGCAGCTTTCAACGGACCAGCAACCAGGAACACCAGATACTCCCACACATCTCTCTCCTGTAGGCCGCCATGTCCACCATAAGCATAAGGGCCAACACAGGCAGGGCCATCCTGAGAGCTGAGACATGGCAGCAAGTGAAGGTTTGCAGCTTTCACTTGCTCAGAGGAAGCTCTGTCGAAAGGGGTGTGTAAACCAGCTGCTCTGTAAGTTGTCCAAAGATTCGGACTCAACTCCCAGTAGCTGCTGCTGCCACTGCCGACACCTCATCTTTGATAAGGCAGGGTCTGCAATCACCTGACAGTGCGCCGAAAACCTTCCATCTCTGTGCAGCTGACAGGGGCTTTTTGCGGCAGAGAAAGTCATTGAATCCTGTCAGTGCCGAATGCCGCCAGCTGCCTGACAAAGTCAGCAGCTGGAGCCCCCAGCACTCAGCCCCAATTGAAAGTGAAATAATCAGGCAAAAAGATGAAAATGACATGCAAATTAAACTCTGAGAGTAAGATGCAAACTCCCCAAATTAGACACAATTGCATTTCTAGCATTTTTACAACCCACCCAATTAACTAGTGAAGAAAAAGGAATTGGATTTGTGCAAATTTGGAGAAATCTACTGTATTGGTTTCTAAATTTAAAATTCTATGTCACAAAATTTTTGACCCGAATCATACATTTTTAAAGGGGCAACTGAAAAGTGATTGTAGCTTTTGGTTAATATGTCTTTCTTTTTCTTCTTCCAGTATTCTATTTACATTGATGAGGGCAGAAACAGAAACTACGACCTAGGGGTTTCTGTCGGAAAACTAGTAATTTAGAATGGAGGAAGGGCAACAAAGACATGTTTTCCAGTTCTTTCTTTACTTATCTCTCAAAAACAACAGGATCTCTGTCTTTTGAATCTTACATTTTTAAGTGATTAGATCTTTACAGAGATTGTTTTTTAAGATCCAGAATTTCTTAACACATATTTTATGAAAAGTTCACATTACATATATACTTTTACATATCCACTTATCTTTTTATATCTCAAACTCATACCTGTACTTCTACTACCATATATGAATAAAGCTTTTACGTCTTCTTTATCTAGTCTTGTAACACTCTTCTGACATGTGAGTGGTTGTCTTGAAAGATATAATGAAGGAAAAGTGTGCTGTCAATCTGAGGGTTGCTTAAGAGAGTATTTCCGTAGTCAATGATGGTTTAATAGGGAAACTAAACCCTGTAAACTTGAACTTTTTTATGGACATACCATTAAGCAGGAATGTAATGAACAACCGGCTACAGAATGGATTTGTCTAAATAAACTAACTCAATTTTAAAAAGCTACAGCTGTGTCTTTTTTATTATTTAGGCAGTATGCTTATATTTAAGATAGAAGTATTTTTGATTGCTTTTAAAGAAGTTGTAACTAATGATTTGCTGTTCTGTTCAACATCGCCTGGGTTTAAGGTTAGAGTCTTTGACCGCAGCAAGGCGTTGCTCTAGGGTGCGAATGGTATTGTGAAGACGTGCAATCTCCTTGCTTTTTTCTTCTTGAAGATGTTGAAGCTTCTAAATTAAGTAGGAAAAACATCTGTTACTGCAATTTAGAAGTAAGATTATATATAAAAATGACAACAATAAAAATATGCTTCTGGGCTAGGGAGATGGTTCAGAGCTTAAGGTGTTTTCTCCTTAAGCCTACTGACCAAGTTTGATCCCCAGCAGCCATGTAAAGCCAGGCACAAATGAGTGTGTGTGTTTGTACACATCTATGGCTGTAGGAGGCCGAGTCAAGAGAGTGCAGGCCAGCTAGACTGGTCTTTCCAGTAGCAAAAAGACAACAATAAGAAAGACCCTGCCTCAAAACACAAGGTGGCTGTCCTGTGACCTCATCATGTACCTTGCCTTGGAATGCACACACCCATACATACACAGACATGCATAGACACATATTCAAATTAAAAAAATATACTCTGGCTTGAACTTGTATCTTAAAAGCTATTTTACTTTGAAAGGCCCATAACTTCACTTTTGTGGGATTTAAAATAAAAAAAAACTGGTAAAGGACACAAAAAACTATTCTATTTTAAACGAATAATATATAATCTTTACAGAAACATATGTAAGTCATTTATTTTCTTAAGTAACAGTCATGGGAGAAATGTCACGTACCCGTCTGTAGATGCTTTGTGGCAAAGCAGCGGCATCAGGATATGATTTGCCTTTAGTTTGAACTCTTGCTAGTTTGGCATCAAACTGAACCAAATTTAAGAAAAAAGTTATCAAGAATGTTATATTTCAAGTTGTAGTGGTTAAATGTAAAATGCACCCCACAGATTTATGTGTTTGTGATTAACCCTTATTACTCAATCCTTTGGGAAGTGGGGTCTTGCAGGAGGAGGTGTGCCTCTGGGGGGGTGAGCCTTTCGATGGTATAGGCCAGTCCCCCTTGCTAACTGGCTCAGCTCACTCTTGCTGCTTCCTCCCTGATGCTATGTGACTATGTGAGTCAGCTTCCTGCTCCTGCCATGCCTTCCCCACCATGATAAAACTTCTAGAAACTGTAAGCCAAAATAAACCCTTTCTTTCCATGAGACAAACCATACCTAGCCTTCATACAGGGCCCAAATGAAACCCATGAGAAAGTGACAAAACAAACAGGAGAACAATTACCACAGGATACCCAACACAACCCAGGGCAAAGATCCAGAAATACTTAAGATCTCAACAATAAAGCTGACTCAAAACTCACTCAGGGAACTGAGCGGAAGAAGGGGCGGATAGAATGTAAGAGCCATGGTGGGGGAGAACATCCAGAGACATTGCCCTCCTCAGCAACGATATACAAGGGGTAAGAAAAAAAAAGAGAAAGAAAAACTGGCTACCTCTGGTGCAGTTCATACCACCTATCCTATGGATACATCCAGTATGCATACCGAGGAAGTACCCTAGTGGGTAGGGGACAAAGAGGAAGGAAACAGGGACACATTCACAAGATTTGATCATACAATGTATATACTTATTCATAATAAAAATATTAAAAAAAGAATGCTGTAGTTGCATGATTTGAAACAACTGCTTCTATAGACATAAGTATAACCCACGATATCCTTTAGTGTATACTTTGCAAAGAACTACATTCATTGTATAACAGATGATAAAAAATCCTTAAGAAGGTATCTTAGAGCAAAGAATAGTGTAAACTAAATTACATGTTATAGTTAGTTACTCAGGAAGCTTTTTAAAAAGTGCCAAATGCCTGGTGCTAACATTGAGATTCTAGGGTATGGGTAGCTTAATTTTTGGGGGTGTGTTAGTTTAGCTCTTGACCACTGAACTAAATACCCAGCCAACACTAGATAGACAAGAGACCTGGGCACTGGTCAAAGGAGTGAGAGGGCCTAGATAACAAACGAAATGTAAATTCCCAACCAGTAGATAGACTTTAAATTGGTGGTAGATCTTGAAATGTGGACTTTTGTACCTCAGTTGGCCACCCAGCCCTCTCTGTGGTTTGTGGGCACACTGACAGAAGGCAGAGGTAGCAGGTGGCAGCAGCAATGAGCCACTAAATTCAGCCCAAACCCCTTTTCTGTTCAGTGGTTAGTACCTCGTTAAGCACCCCAAGAATACCAGTTTCTGGGAAGTCAATAGTAAGACCTGTGAATACTAAGACCTGTGAATTTTTTACAACATAATGAGAACTGAGAGTGGAAACGGGAGAAAGCCATGGAAGAATAATGGGAAATAAGCTGGCAGGATCCAGGAAAAAAATTAAAGATATTTTGTTAAAATATCAAAGCCATTGAAGATCTAGCTCAGTAACTGAGCACATGACAAGGCCCTAGGTTTAGTCTCCTATACCACAAAACAAACAAACAAACAAACAAACAAACAAACAAACAAACCAAATGAATCAGTATCTTTGAGATTGTGACTTAAAGTTCTATAGCCCACTAAAAAGAGCAAAGAGCTGGACCTCAGCTTATAAATCACTTGAAAATTTTAAAAGGATTTTCTTTGTTCCTCTAATATATATTTTCATAGAAATTTATTTATTATGGGGGAAATTTGTCTCTTTATCTTAAATAAAATGAGGAATTTCTAGTTGGTTTACTAGGTTCTACAATTTCGCTGGGAAGATAGTAACAGTGAGGATTAGAAAGATTCCTGATGCCGCACAGAGGCTGTAACTTGGAGTTTATCCTCCCTGGAAGAGTCCTCCCTGGAAGAGTCCCCCCCTGGAAGAGTCCCCCCTGGAAGAGGCCAAGTACTGATGGCTGTCTGGTGACTATTTCCTTTGCTGAAGAAAGAGAACATGTGAACTCTCACAGGAGTGTTTCTAGTCCTGAAATTATCCCACTGTGATATAAAACGATCAAAGCACGGTTTGGACCAAAGAATGTGTCTTCGTGGTTTAGCAGACCTGTAAATGCCTACCTCTAGACGTAGTTTGATTATTTCACTTTGGTTTTTCTTTTCTTGAGTTCTTAACTTTGCTTTTAACTCTGTAATTTCCATCTCCTTTTTGGCCATTATTTCTTTGTGCTTTTCTTCATTTGATTCAACTGAATAAAACAAATGTAAATTCTTTCATCTAACATTTCAAAACCATTGCATCCTTCTATTTCTTAAGTCACTTAAACAATCTGAAAGAAAGTAAACTTGATTAATAAATCATATTTGAAAATTTTCTGTATAGGGTAGTTTTTATGTGTTTTTGATAAGGCACTATAGAATGTGAAACATAAGATGTAATTCACCAAATGCTCTTGAGTAAATAAATAATTTTTACTTTAAGCATAAAGAGCCTAGAAAATCAGTCAGTGATTCAGTGACTGACCAGGGACACAAAGGTTGGACTGCTAGGTGTGGAGAGCCCAGCTACTGGACCCAGAGCTCCGAGTCTTGCTGTATCAAATCATGAGGCCTCTTTATGTTCTCATCATGTCCCTATGCTTCACCAAACTTATTCTTCTGTTCATTTTCCTATTCTTGCTATTCCCATCTAGGGTGGGAGACTCAAGAAAACCTTTGATTAAAAAAAAAGTCAATTAGTTTACAAACCCCACAAGAAAGGGATTTCTGCCCTCCTTTAATCCACTAGTTAGTTTCAAGCCTTATTTTTCCTCACTTGGACCACATCTAGTCTCTCTCTTATCAACTCACTCCCATCCATTCTTGGCCAGGTCAGTCACTTAAAGCATACTCTTAAGTATAAGTATCCCCTTCCCAGAAATCTTCAATTACTTCCGTTTTCTTAGCCTGACAATCAAAAGAGTCAAAGAATAACCCTCTTGCTGAACCTTTTTGTGTAATGCAAAAATAGTTAGAAAATGGACTATTAAAGCCTACCATGTCCCATGACTTCTTCTGTAGATGTTGTGGTATTTACTTTATGCCTTGAGAACTTTCCACCAATCTTCACTGGTCAGCTTATCCATACTCAGGGCTTAGGATCGGGGTTCTTTTTATAAAGGCCCTATCTTTGCCTGGGATGAAATAAAGTCCAGACTATATTTTTTCTACACAAAGTCCTAGAGAACTTGCCTACCTGACCCCACTTTTTATTTACTGTGTCCCTGGAGACGACATTGTTGAATATATGAGATGTGAGAAATTATAACTAAAACGGGCACTAAAGGACTGAACTGGACCCATCTTTAGATACTTTAAGAGAGGATAAGCATGTGATTTTGCTTATCATAATTCCTTTGAGAGATTTTTTTTTGAGGCAGTTTCTCACTCTAGCTCAGGTTGACTTAGAACTCTGAAATCCAGACTGGCCTCAAACTCATGTCAATCCCACTTTAGCCTCCTCAGCAGTTGGGATTTAAGTTGTAAGCCACCAAAATTTTGTTACCAAGATTATTCTATCATTATGAGATGAACCGAAAATCGTCCCTTTTCTTTTTATTTATTCTCTGCAAATTTTTGCATAAGATTGACATTTTTCTTTGAATTATTTGGTATAAATTTATCAAGAAAGTCATCTGAGGCTAGAATTTTCTTTGTAAGTCATTTTAAAATTATAAGTTTAATTTAGCAGGCATAGGTCAATTTTCACATTTCTCTTTTTTTCACATTTCATTTTGATCTTGTGTATTTGTGTGCTTTTTTCCTCCAGAATTATACTTCAAAATTTTCAAATTTACTGGCAAAAGGGGATTGACTTACATATTTCAATATATAGTTTGTTCCCTTGTTCATTTCTAAGGTGTGTGATGATGAATCTTGGTTGTGAACTTGATAAGATTTAGAGTCACCATTGGAAAAAAAATCTCTGAGCATGTCTGTAGAGTAATTTCTAGATGAGGTCAGTTGAGGTAGAAGACACAGCTTAAATGTGAGGAGGGCAATTCCATGGGCTGGGGGTTCTGGATTGTATAAGAAAGGGAATGATAGCTGAGTATCGGCATTCACTGCTCTCTGCCTACTGCAAGCAGACACAATGTGATAAGCTCTTCCTCATGTCATGTCCACATGCTTTCTCAGCCATGATGGCCTGAAACCTCCAACTATAAGCTGAAGCAATCCTTTCTTCCTTAAATTGCGTTTGTCAGGGCATGTGGTCACAGCAATGTGAAAAGTAGCTAACAAGTGGGTACCAAGAGTGGAGCTCTTAGGATAAACCTGGTCATGTTGTTTGTAGGCCTATGGGAGGAATGTGGAAAAGTTTGGAACTATAGGATAGAAAAATCCTTGAATACTGTAAGCAGAGCTTAATGAGCCATTCTTGTAGGAGATAAGAAGACAAGAATGCTGAGCTAAACACAGACAGTGGAGGTCTAGCTCCTGAGGTTTCAGAGGGGAACAAAAACTCTATCAGGTATTGGGCTAAATTCCATTCATGCTATGTGCTGTTGAAGAAAGTTGCCTGCATTCTGTCTATGTCCTTAGAGTTTGAATGAGGCTGTGTTTAAAAGTAATGAATCAATTTGTTTGGCAGAGAAAAATCTCAAGACAGGAGATCATTTAGGCTTCTGCCGAACAAGCAGCTATAATTGCTTAAAGAGATTAGCATCACTGAAGAGAAACCTGTGATGTACTGGGGCAACAGAAAAGGTACATGAAGGGCAAGATCTTGCCTCCTGAAGGTTCTAACTTGTGAGACTCTCAATCTATTTGAAAGGAGAAAGCCTGAGGGGATTCCCTGCTCCAGCTGCATAGGCAGACAGGAAGTTCACAACCGGTGGAAGCCAGGCAGGCTTCATCTTAAGCTGACAACAGAACTTGGTAGTACTGCCCATGTGGCACCAGTTTTGGACATAGGAAAGATGCAGGACTAAAGATGTTATAGTCTTGTGCTGTGGTTCTAGAGATCTTCTGAGGAGAGGCAAAATGTGGAAGGGTTGGAATCCCTACAAGGAGGCCACTGTGTGAAGCTATGAATGTGAACCATAAATTGCAGTGGAGATCCCAGAATGCCGGAAAGGCTAGAACCATAGATTATCTCCCAAAAAAACCTGCAAGTTCAGAGTGGACCTGCCACAAGAGAAAGGCCACGAGTGTTACATGCAGCATAGCCAGAAGAGTGGAGCTCCCAGGCCTTGTGGAACTCAGACAATTCAGTCACAAGTTCCAGATGCTGGTCATAGAGCTGTAAATTTGTTGTTTGCTCTACTGGGTTTTCATCTTGCTTTGGTTTGATCATTCCTTGATATACCCTCATTCTCCTCACTTGAATTGGAAACCTCTACTAAGTGCTGATGTATATTTGAAGTATGCAATTTGATTATTAATTTCATAGAGGCTTATTGTTTCAGAAGAGACTTTGGACTTTTGAATGGTGTTTGGAGTATTAAAGATTATAGGGACTTTTAGAGATTTACTGAATACATTTTGCATTGAGATGACCTTGAACCTATGGGGACAAGGTGTTGAAGGTTATGAATTCAAAGTGGTATGTTTGAATGTCAAGTTGACAAGAAGTGGACTTGTGATAGTAAATCTCGGTTGTCAACCTGAGAAGATTTAGAATCACCCTGGAAACAAATCTCTAGGCATGTCTGTGAGGGATTATCTATGTAACTTTAATTTGGTGGGAAGATCCACCTTAAATGTGGGCAGCACTTTTTTATGGTCTAGGGGTCCTGGAATGTAGAGGAAGAATGTCAGCTGAGTATTCACCACTGTCTGTTTCCTGGTGGCAGAACTATGTGACGAGCTCAGCCTTATGCTCCCGGCACCATGCCTTCCTTGCTGTGATGGACTAACTGCAAACTGTAAGATGAAATAAAGCCTTCCTTAAGTTGCTTTTGTCAGGGTGTTTGGCCCATGGGAGTTTGCTAGAGCTAAAGATTTATTTACTGTGAACCAAGAGCTCACTGATTGAGCTAGCAAACTTGAGTTCTGGGGTTACAAGTGGGCTACCTTGCCTACTCAACATTTACATAGACATTGGGGATCTAAACTCTGGTACTCACCCTTGCATGACAGGCACTTTATCTACTGGGCCATCTGTCCTGCTTAATAATCACAATGTTTTTGAAGTGACTATGATATTGAATGCATAAGTAGTTAGTTCTTTGTATTATTTAATAAATTCCATTTAATGGATCTTTCATGAGTTTTAAAACTTAGTGCTAGTTAACAAATATGCCTGATTCCAGTTTGGGTCTAGTAAGAATAAAGTTGCTACAAATATTCAGTCAGATCTTTGTGGGGATATGTGCTTTCAACTCAGTCTGGTAAGTACTCAGGAGTGGGTTACTGGTGGATTATATGGTACGTGTTATGTGAAAGTAAACCATTCAGACCAGAGAACCTGTCTCAGACCTGTACCTTAAAATCCATTACTCATCACAGATAATGTTTTCCAGTAAAGTTAGGAAGATAACTATCAATCAAGGTCACCAGAAGCAAACTGGTGAGAGACAAACCAGTTTCACCAAAAAGCTCCAATGTCCGTTTTCCTTTGTTCTGGTTGAAAGTAAAAGACACAGTCATTGAGTTAAGCTCATTAGTATCCATGGGAATGATGCCATCTCCTACTACAAAGGAACAGAAGTCAGATTATGGTCTTAACCACAAAATCCAGAAGGCCACAATTACCACAGTGACGAGGAAGGTCGGAGAACAACTAAAGGTACTTGATCAGTAAAGAGTTACAGAGATAATTCATAGATGGGCAGCAAATTCTGCTAAACATCGATTACAAAACAATCAAGAATGGAGGAATGGGCTGTAGAGATGGTGGTTAAAGGTGCTGGCTTCCAAAGTGGTTAAAGGTGCTTGCTTGCAAAGCCTGATGGCCTGGGTTTGATTCCCAGCACCCACATAAGCCAGTTGCACAAAGTGGCACATGCATCTGGATTTCCTTTGTAGTGGCAAGAGGCCCTGGCATGCCTATTCCCCTCTCAGTCTCCCTCTGCTTGCAAATAAATAAGATATTCTAAAAATATCTTTTTAAAGCATGCCTGGTACTGAAGACCTAGTAAAAAAGCCCTATAGTGGGGGAGGTCATGAGCCCTAGGGGAGTAACACCTGCTGTTGTCTGGCTAAACTCCCATAGAAGCACCTTTTATTTTATTTTATTTTTATTATTTTTTAATGAGCATACCCACATGACAATACTGCTCTCACTCTTGTCTAGAGAAGCTTCTCTTTCAGATGGTGGTAAACACTAGGATAAAACAAAAGACACCATAATGCTGAGGAGAAATGACAGTGGAGTGTTCAGCACTGGGACATCTCTATCACACTTCCTGAGGCTCAGAGTCTATTGCAAAAGAGGTGGAAGAGGTAGAGGAAAAAAATTTAAGAGCCAGAGGAAGGGTAGGACTGCTTACAATGCAAACTTCCAGACACAAAACAGCCTTGACAATCATGACTTCATAGTGCCTGATAATACCTACACATAATGTGAGGACAAGACAAGGGCACTGAAACAAAATAGAGACTAATTGAGACGGGGAAAGAGAGATGGAGGAGTGCGGGGAGAGAATCATAATGGCTTATGATCCATGATTATGGAAGCTATCAATAAAAAGTTAAATAAAGAATGGAGGAACTTGTACTTAGGGTCATGTGCCACTATCATCAGTTTGTGTTAATACAATAAAATAATTAAGGTAGATAACATATAAAGAGAAAACCATTATTTAGCTCACAGTTCTGGAGCCTCACTGGTTTGGCCTCTGTGAGGGTGGCAGATTAGTCGCCTATGGTGGGAGCATACGTAGAGGCATGACAGGAACAGAGGAATGGAGGACGGGAATGCTACCTCTTTTATAACAGTCCTCTTGTGATAGATAACCCGAGGGGTTGTTGAGAATTTCCAAAAGGTTACACATAACTTACACCCTTAATGGTCTGAGGACCAACTCTCACTAGGCCTTACCAATCAAGGTTTCCACTACCTTCCAACAGTGCCACCTTGAGGTGCAAATCTTTACACAAAATGAGCTTTTAAATTGCATTCCAACCATATTCAAACCATACCTATGTCTCAGTTCTGAAATCATCACACTTTGCTGAGTTGCCAGGTCTCAAGCAATGTTTGGATCTACAATCTACTGGATAATCTATTGGATAAAGACACGGTCAGGTCCCTAAAATGGACAGGTATACACGTTTGCTTCTAAGTGTACCCTCAGAAAAAGAGGCCAACAGGAACTACAGAAGAGTTGATACCTGGATCTGGGTGTAGAAGTAAATCTGTGTAGCAAAGCTGTGGACTGTTGTGGGATAAAAATGCACCAAAAGATCTACAATGTCAGAGGGAGGGCACATTCTGCTCACTGTTTTCAGTCCAGGCTTATGAGAGTCAAGCCTCCCAGGATATGCTCCCAGCTAATAACTAAACTTTGTATACATAGCAAGGTGAGCTCATCCCAGAGAGTCGCAGAACTGAATGTATACATTTTCTGCTCCCAGATAATGACTAAACTTCATATACATAGCAAGTTAGGCTACTCTGACATGCTTCTACTAGAACTTTCTTGGACATGTGTCATTTCTTCTCTTCATGGATGTGAAATTCTATCAGATATTGGCAGCTTGCCCAGACTCTCCTAGTTGCCTCCCCATCTGTTCTCATAAATGTTCACTCCAGCAAATCTCTTCAATGTCTAATTATGTTTTGGTATCTGCTCCTCAGAGAACCTAAATTAACTAACTTTTAAAAGAAGTTGACAAACTGGTTTTAAAGTGGCTGTACCATTTAATAGTCTCACCAATAACTAGTGAGAGTTGCTGTCACTTCATGTCCACATCAACACTTGGCATTGAAAGTTTAAAAATATTTAGCTGTTTTAAAAGATGCAAAGCCATATCTCGTGGTTTTAATTTTCATTATCTACCAGTTATGTTGAACATCTCGTTTGCTCATTTTCCACCTGCATGCCTTTGGGGTAATATTAGTTAAATTATTTTGCCCATTTCTTGAGTACTCAATAGCCAGCCCAGACCAAGCATGAAATCCTCCTCCTCCTCCTCCTCCAAGTGCTGGGATGATAGGTATAGAAGCCTGGCTTCATGTTAATTTTTGCATTTGATGTTCATAAAGATAGACTCATTAAGGAAGATTTTAGAACCATATTAAATTAGTCCTCAACATAAGTGCAGAAGGCCCGTTTTACTGAAGCAAGTTAGTGAAATTAAATTCAATATGCTGAATATGTAAATAAAAAGTTATTAAAATACAGTTTATATTAATTACATAAGGATATTGTTTTGCATTTAACACAATTAAGTACAAATATAAATAAAATTCAGAATTATATTCATGTCAAATAAGTATATAGAAATATGCAAATCCTAAATTAAAATATAGCAATAGTGTTCATTCAAGAACAAGGGACCTATAACAACAGTCATTCAATCAACACAGGATAGGCCATTGAGACAGAAACCAAGGATTTTCGACACAAGGACCCCTAAGCTCGCAACATTAAAGCAGCCTTATTACTCACCCACCATGACTCAGGGAACTGAGCAGAAGAGGGGGCGGAAAGATTGTGAGAGCCGTGGTGGGGGAGACTGTCCAGAGGCATGGCACCCCTCAGTAACAACATACTTGGGCCAGGAGAACCGGGCTGAGTACTAGGATATCCAGGATCCCTTGCCACAAGGACTAATACAGACAGCCCACGGAGGAGGATATCCAACTGATCAGGGATGGGGAGGGGGGGAATTG